>JAVCKT010025601.1:0-11111 GCA_032273925.1 Rhynchotus rufescens
GCAGCATCTGTGCTTTTCAATTCACCCTGTGTTGAATTGCCTGTGGGTGTGGGACTTCCGCCTCAGAAGAATACCTCAATTCTACAAGAAATCTCTATTTTTCCAGGGTATCACTATTGCTTTAAAACTTCAGAATCTAGTAGCAATATTAAAAACAAAATATTTCTCTGTTTGTCTGCTTTCTTTTGGATGTTTCTTTGGAGGTGTGGCAGTGATTCAGCCAGCTCAGTGCAATTGGAAATATTTAATTTCCAGAAAATGGAATTTTTGAGCTTCTTTGGAATCCTATATGTATATAGGCCTAAACTTTGCTTTCATTTAAGTCACTGGCAAAATTCCCATTGACTTCAAGTGAAGCAAGATTGGCCCAATTTCAATCTTATTAGGTTTAACATTTTAAGCCCAGAAACATAAGGAAGTAGAATTAACATTATCATGATTAAGCATTTTATTTTCAAATGCATTTGACAGCGGATTCAAACAAAGAAATGTGGCTTATCTTAAACTTTCAAATTGATGGGTTGAGCAAAATGGAAGCTGCTTTCAATTAAATAATGCAATGAAAAGTATTGGGGCAGAATTGCATTTGGCAAAAGAAAATATATTGTATTTATCTCATTGTAATCCATTCATTGGTTTATAGCTCCAGAGTCCTCAAGCAAATATCATAAATCCACACAATGTGCTTGTATGTTCCAGCAGATTTTGCATTTGAGTCTGAGGGTTAGCTGAAAGATGTGTCAAAACTCACATAACCAGGCCGCTTCCTGTCAACCACCCATCTGAGAAGCCTCAGAAGTGCCAGTGATTACAGTGAGATTTTGGATTAAATTACACACCAGAAATTGCTTCCAGATATGTCCAGTGCAGAGGAGAATACTCTTTAGGGTTTCTGACATCACAACTGTGAAAGAAATTCAGCTTTAGCATCATATGTGTATGTCCCAGAGCCAAAAGTGTTTGCAGGATGAAAACCTTCCCTGACCAGCTCCGTGTTGTACTGTTCACCCAAAAGATATTTCTTATGCATTGTGCTAGGTATTGTATTTTGCTGGGATTTGTCTATTCTTTAGTCGCATAAGTGGCAATACCTTGCTATGAATACCGTGCTAATGAAGGGCAAAAGAAATCAGGCACCTCCTGAGCAAAGTTAACTGGATGTTTGCTTGGGTATAGGTATGACTCAGGAGGACAGAGGAGAGGGCTGCCTGATTCTCACCACCTGTTTATGGCCTCCTCTGAAGGCTGTGGTACTCCAAGGTCTTCACATGGAGACTCTGATCCTCATGAAGAAAAATTTCGAAAGGGTTGCACAGTTGAGTCTGTGATGGCAACAAACAGCAACATCCCAGCAAAGCATGGCTAGATTAGAGCAGATGTGCCTGGTTCTCTAGTCTCTGCATAAGCAGGTATCTCAGAAGTAATTTCTTTACACAACTGCCCTGCAGAGACCCCACTGCCAGCATATCCAAGTGCTGCTCTCCGACACCATGCCAGGACCTGTGCTTGAATAGGGCTCAGAGGACACTGCCAGGCTCTAAAGAAAACAAAACCCTTCTAATAATTAAATTGTGATCTCCTTTTACACTTTAAATCTTGATTGAGTTTTGCTTCTTCAGTTGCATTTATGTACTTACAAGACATCTACAGCATGTCTGATTTCTGTTTCTATTCCTCACACAGTGCTCACATACAGAGAAGACCCAATGGCAGTCAAGAGTAGAAATGTTGCTTTCTGCTATGTCATAGCTAGGAATGTGCTAAGTGAAGCTGCTGCTTCAGGCTTGTGAACTACATGAGCCCAAGTGAAAACAGGGACCTGGACTGATAGGGGCTCCCAATTCTCTCCCTTTCTGCTCACACATAGTGGTATTGGCTTGGAAAAGTGACTTCCCACATTCAGAGGAAGTGATTGGGCCACCTGATGGGTTACAAATGTGCCCGGGACTCCAGCAGTCATGAACATATACTTAGCACTGATCATGAAAACGCAGGAGTGGGCTAAAGTATCCAGATAGGATTTGCTTACTTGCCATTACCCATTTCAGAAGCAGCTGCTCAATGAACAAGCTTGTGGTAACATTCAAGCTTCCTGTCACTTACATCCTGAGTTCAAATTGATATCATTAAGGAACTAGTAATATTAATAACAAATATAAACTCTGTGCTGGTTTAAAAAAATGAACCTCAGTATGCTGGTAATTAAAAGAACCAACTGCATTTCAAATATAGCAGGTGAATCTATTATCCAACACTTTTACCACAGCAATTGCAGATGTTGTGCACATAATTAGCAGGAAAATATTTTGCTAATTTTTAGACTGATGAGTCAATTTAAATAAACAGTGTAATTTGCCATATAACAGGAATAACTATCCTCTGCAGACCTTAAGGTATACTAGAGACTTAATCCATCCAATTTCATGTTCTCTTGTCATAGTATAGGAAGGACGTAAACTGAGTAAACAGGTTGTTTCAGAAAGTTAAATAACTCAGATAAGAATTGGTGACTAAATAAACACAGACATAAACATGATTCAGCCACACATAGTCAGTTCTAACACAGAATCACAGCCACATAAATTTGTTCATCTACAGAAGATAAAATGCCTCTAAAGACTGATTTTCACTTCAGTTTGCTATGACAAATCATTTGTTTTTGAAGAAAAAAATACTCTTGATCCCGTTCCACCAAATGGCAGGGTGGAGAGTTGCCACTGAATTGCACAGAGAAGAGTCAGACCATTTGTGAAGTCTGAAAAGAGAATTAATGCAGAGCGTGTATTCTTGGAGATCTCTCTATATTATACCATTTTGGAAAATATGTTTTGAAATATACTTGCAGCTTCATAGAAATACTCTGCTCCTGTAATAAGGGAAAAAAATGGTGGAAGAAGTCTGCTAGTATATTCATTTTAAAATGTATACTTTCCTGTTGATATAGGACATAACTGTTCAGTAGTCTTTGACATTTCTCTCTGAGATGATTACAGATCTTTCTCTAAAACACCAATTTAAAATGCTATCTTGTTATCTACAGTTGATGCTCTTACCATTCCCTTTTATAGCAACCATTTTTCAAATGGCTTGTGAGTCACTGCCTCCGTCTAGTCACCACTGTCGCATTGCACACTCCTTACTCTTCCTGGTGCCAAAACTGCTGACTGTCCCAGATCTAAAAGACGAATTACTGCAAAGAAAAATGTTCAGCCATCAAAATGGCTGCTGTCTTTACAAGAAGCTGTGTTAAAGACTGGAAGTGGCCTAATTTAGATACTCCCCTTATTAGCAATATATTAAATAAAGAAATCAGAAATGCATCTACCACTTAGTATGTTGAAGTTTCATGGACTAGTGGGATAAATGTATCAAAAATGCAGTACTTAACTCCCCTGCTTCTCTCTACCTTTTTCCATGAATTGTTGTTTACACTGACATTTTCCATGTCTGTACAGAAGTTATGCTACCTCTGCTGGTAAATCTGGCTATTTAGTCTGTTTATATGTTGATCCAGCAAAAAATGTGCTTGGTACATCCTCTGGTGGCAAAATTTAGGAACATCAGTTGGGTGTGTAAAGAATTGATTCTCTAGTTTCTGGTCTTAGTGTATTCCAGCAGCCTTTTTACACAGATCTGAACCTGCACCAGGGAGATTTCACAGGACATGGATATAAATGATAGGGATATCTCACTCCTATTCCAAACTGCCATGACAGGTTATAAACCCCAGTGGCTTTTTGCTATATAGATACAGAACAGCTGATGGCACTGTCATACCACGGGTCTGAGCCTGTGCCTTGCTGTGTTATCCCACTATCTGAAATCGAGGCATAAGATTATTACTTTTTAATGAGGAAGAGGCATCTGAAGCCCTCTGCTCCAAGGGTCCAATATGCTAAAGCCAAAAGCAGCCTCAGAGCTGCTCAGAGCAGGTGAAGGTGGAGCAGCTCACTCAAGGGAGGAGGATAAAAGAGGAGGGCACACTCTTAGTCCTGCCTTTTTCAACACACATAGGGCAAAACAGTCATTACTAAGGCATTTGTACCAGCTCAGTTCAGATGGCAGCTTGGTGTTTCAGAAGAAGCATCACGACATGCCCTCACCTCTCTCTGTTTCGCTGGCTCTGCCAATACCAAGGGCACTCCTCCGGCAGCACTGGCAATGAGTAAACAGCAGTGACAGCAGAGCTTGGCGTGGGAGAAGTACAGTGTCAATTAGGAATTAATTAAGTGTATGTGGAATGAGGAAAGAGATATGAAATAGGTGTGAAATGAAATCAATTTAAAATTAGCTGATTCGTGATTGTCTGAAGAGCATGTATAAATAGTTCCCTTTCTGATCAGCAAGTTTTCTATTTTGCCCAGAAAATAGCTCTTTTTGATTATTTATTTCTTTATTTTTTTTAACTGAGGGGGTTAGGTCATGTATGAAGCATTTTGCTGTATTCTTGGACAGCCAAGAGGAATTGGTTTCTTATTCATCAGATGTTGTCTTATCAAGACATGCTGATGAGGTCCACAGAAATTAAGCAGTACTATTTTCTCTGTTCCAGATGGTAGGTTCAGTTTGGGGTGAATTTCTGTCCCTCAGGGCAAACCCAATGAGAGGTTCAAAGAGAAAAGAAGAAATCATCGAAAACACCTGGAGACTGATCGCACCGCTGGTGGCCACACACCTTGCAGTTCCCCTCGCAAGGCTAGGGTTTCATTGCATGGTACATACAACAAGTTGAGCAACGCCTCTGTACCCCAGACTGGTGAGTATAAACAAGAACAAGACAAGTGCCAGGTACAGACAATATTGGAGATGAGTTCTGGTGAGCTGAGTTTTCTTTAGAAGACCGATTGGGATCACAGCCTTACAAGGAGTAAAAAGTTGTTAGAAAGAAGACTGACTCTTGTGCCAGAGTCCAGCAAACCATCTTTCAAGGCTAAGCAGAACTGATGTAATCTTGTAGAAGCTTATGGTGAACCGTCAATAAGTAGCATATGACTAGTATCTATATATTTGAACACTTAAGGATTTGAATAAATATTTATTCAAAACTGCATGACTGGGAAAGACAACCTGCCACTACCTCAGATACCAGAATGTCTCATTAGAGCTCCAGCAAAAGGAGGATGCATACTGCAGCAAGTGCATAACAAACATGATGAACAGACAAGAAATAGCTGCCAAGCAATCACTGTCTGCTCATGGATGGTTTGCCTGAGATACAAGAGAAGAGAAAGGTCTTGAACAGAACACAGAATGAGTGATGCTTTTGGACCATCCTTACTGATTCTCCAGTACCTGGAAAACAGTGGAAAAAATAGATTATTCCTGTTTGAAATCAGATTTACTAGAGATTTATGAGTCATAAAAGGGAATGGACTGAACAATGATGCAGATGGAGAACTAACATAAGTGAAAATGAGTCAGAAAGTGCCTGGATGTACACAGGTAGACTGAATAATAAAGGTGACACGCAGTCACTTTCAGAGAAATTTTCTGCTCTTTGATCAAATCCAACTCCAACAGCATCAAATCAAGGTGTCTTGTGCAATGAAGTGGAAATAAAGTGATAAACATCTTTTCCTGAGAGGTGCATAAATTCTTGCATACATTTTGTATGTAATTTATCCCCTATTTAATCATTCTGTTAAAATTTTGAAAAACATAAGGATCTCTGACACTCTTTGTGCATATAGAGGGATCTACACCCCTCTCTGAAGTGGCCCACCACTCTTTTTGTCTCTCACTGAAGACTAGTCAGGCAATTACTCTGAGTTTGCTCAGAATTGCTGAATTCTTACCACTAGCTATGTTTCCTGTCTATTTTCCTTCTCATTTTGTCATTAAGTTGCCTTGCAACCACCTTGCAGGTACAGAGATGAGCAGTGACAACAGTTCTCTCAGACAGTTCAGAGTTCACCAACAGCTGTTATTTTCCCCTGCGAAGTCCTGAAAAGTATTTATGTAGCTTGCCATGGTTTATAGATCCTGGTGTCAGTGCAGTTTCTCTTAGGCGACATCCCCATTTCATGCCCAAGACTTGAGCCTCAGATATGTCGAGCCCACTCACCCAGTGCAATAACAGTCCACATCCAATGGCCAAATGTGGATCTCAGCTGGAAGACAGCAGGTAACAGACTTCACAGTGTGGCTACCATCAGCGACAGCTGTCTCTTCCCCATGACTGGTGGCTTGCACCAAGCTCCACACACTGGCTAGGCATGGGAAGCAGCCCTAGCAGCTCCTGCCTTGTGGCAAGACTGGTGCTGGCAGAAGCACCTTTTAGCTTACAGTAAGAGCTTAGGAGCCTGCTCACAGACAGACTGCCTGCCTCTTCCTGATAAGACCAGGGCTTTGCCTGGGCTCCTCGGTCTATGCTGCTGGTGGCTATTTGGCTGCAGGCATCAGTGGAGCAGAGCACTGCTGAACCAAGCCAAACTCTGTCTTGGTTGGCAGAAGGAACCACCAGTGCTCTCTCCTCACTGAGACCTGAATGAGTGATTTCTCTTACACAGTGCCTAGGAGACCGTGGGCACCCTTGTCTACTAGAAAGCAATGCTGCTCATCGTGTCACAGAGCGAGCTCCAGGGGCGAGCTGCAAGTAACACCTGAAAGGCAGCTCGGAGCAATGTCCTAAGGCAAGTGTATCTCACCAGTTGTCCACGCTGCATATTTTTCCATCCTGCATAGACTAGTGTGCTAGGTTAAAAATCCTCTGTAGGGATCAGCAAGTGCCAGGGCGTGGACTGAGGATTGCTGTATCTGAACCAAGAAGTCTACTCTCACATGAGAGTGACTCAAGGTACAAACCCAGGGCACATGCACACCAAATCATATGCTGATCCTGTACCAGACAAACACTATTGTATTACAGGATGCTTTGTGTATTTTATATCATGAGACCTTGATACTACAGCAGAGTGATATCAGATTGTGGAACTCAATGAGGATTAATGAAGGAAATAATACCGTCTGTGCTACTGAATGAAACTGCAAGTAGAATTCTTTTGGTCTTAACACTGGAGAGTTTATTACTTCACTGACACTGTTATTGCAGAATTTGTAGTTTGAGAAGATAGTAAACCTGTTTTAAAATACTTATTACAAGATCAAAAACCCCGTGGCCATATGACACAAAACACTAAAACAACTTCAGTCTGTCAGTTCAAATTTGTTCCAAATATTTTGAATTCTTAGTACAACTTCAATCTGTCTTGACAGATCAGTTTTTAGCTCATCCTGCCCACTCTAATTTTATGCTGAATACACATCATCTGTTTACGCATAGTTGGGATAAAGGCTGGCATATATCCACATCCTGTGCTCTGGCTAATTCATCAGAAATATGGCCATGCCTCATTCAGATCGGATTTGTACCACAGGATGATCCAGCAGCACACAGATCTTACACTGCGGAAACACAGCCTGTGTGTGTACTGTTGACAAAAATTGCATGTGACAGAAAGAATCTAGAAAGAGAGTAAAAAGCACAGAAGCTGTAGGAAAGTTGATGAGGGAAAAAGAATGAGATCTGAGTTAAAAAAATAATAATAATAAAAAAAGGCAAGTGAAAGAAAATATGAAAAAGAAGTACAAGAACTCATGTAATATAAATACAATGATGTGTAGTACTACATGTAAAGCACTGATAGTACGAATTAATTGATTTTCAAGACAGGTGAAAGGTCAATATGAGCTTCTGGACTTGATTTCTTGACTTACTGGAAGAAATTCTGCAACCTATCTTATAAAGATCAGGTTAAGTAAACCGAGAGATTTTCACTTTAATATTCATTGATCAGAAGTATTTGCAGGCCACTTTGATAATGTGATCTGAATTGCACTTGATTACCTGGAATATATTTTTATTTCAGCTCCAAATGTCGGGCTGTACAGCTGGAAGCAAACAAGCAAAAAGAATGTACCAATAAAAAGGAAGATTTGACTTGGAAGAGAAGAAGAAAAGCTCATTAAAAACTAATGAAAGACAATTTAAGAGACTAAGAAGATAAAAATACCACATGATGGCATTAAATTAGTAATTGGAAAACTTCTGAGAGCAGATTTAGATTTGGAAGATTTATAACTCCCCTCTGTACTCTAGCCTAACATTCTCCCCTTTTGGGTAGGACTACTTCATTTTGGGTGACAACGGCTCTGCTTCTACATGTCAGCACTCATCACAATTAAACTGCCAGCTGAAATTTTTTAGTTGTAAGAAGTCCATGTTTCGACTTCTTCTATTCTCCCTTTTATTCATTAGTGAAAGAAACGGGCATAAGGTAACTTGAAGGCAACAGGGATATGTCATTACCTGATCTCTTGCTGCCAAGTGAGCTTCCAGACTGGTCAGCAATATACAACATTCAGAGTGGAAAAAATAAAAGTGTCTATTACCCTGTGTGTGCAGGGGAGTTGGACTAGATGATCTCTAAAGATCCCTTCCAACCTTAAGGATTCTATGATTCTCTTAGGGAGAGCAGTTATTAGGGGATGCTGTGCAGGTGGGAGGAAATTATTCCAAGGAACTTGCCAAAATCTAAAGTATATTCCAGTTTTTCTTAGAAGCAGGGGAGGGGAGAGACTTTAGAAGTTGGTAAAAATGCAGCATTATAGAAAAAAATGCAGAAAGTAATCTCTTCAAGACATATCTATTTTGCTTTTTGCAGAAAAAGATTGTTGAAGTAAGAACAGTTTGCGGGTTCTCTAATTGTGTAGCTATTAAGAGGATGCATGTATTCAAGATCAAGAGGTCTTTAATGTTTAGAAACAATAAAGAAAGCACTCACTATTATTCTTTTCATTTACAGGACAAACTCCAGTTGCTTTCTTAAAGAGCATTCGTCTTTTACTTTTAAGGGGGATTTTAGAGAATTTAAACCATTTAACAAAACAAAATGTAAAATGCAGGTTGATCTAGAAGGTAACAAGAGAAACTTATGGAAATGAAAACAGAAACTTAGCTGATAAAACAATAATCCTCTGAGGTGCAACTGAAACTGACTGAAATCTTAAATTTCAGTTCTTTTAGGATATCTTCATACAAAACAAAACAATCATTTTTGGAAAAAAACATACCAAAAATGTCCATATGTATGTTTATTTTTCCTTTGCATATGAAACAGAGGAGCCAGATGACACATCTTCCAGGGGTGCACTAGCTGCCCAAGCAGGAGCAAGCAGTTCCTGGGGACCTTACTTCCACCATGCAGTAAGTTGTCCAGAAGCCCTGTTGAGTCCTGACCAACACACCCACAGCTTTCAAAGTCGAGAAGCTCTTGACTGCCTGGCAAGAAAATCGGCAGCTTTCAAGAGGCCCATTTTATGCTCATGCTCTTAAGATTTTTAACTGTTTTCTGGAAAATCAGCTCCACTCATGAGCAACACTGGTTGAGCATGGTCTCTCGTGTTTCTAAGTCTACTATGGAGAGAGAGATCAGATCAAACTAAGATCCTGTCATTTCACGGAACTCAAAGAAGCCATAAACCTTGGAATTTTGGGCACATATGAATTCAGCCCAGAAAACAGGCAGGGAATTAAAGTTGTCTTTTCTGCGGAAGTCCATCAAAACAGAATTGTTTCATTGAAGTAGTTTCTTTTCAATAACTCTTTTTTTTCTATGGAAAAAAAATGTTCTATTAGAAAATTCTTGAGCTGTGCTTCCTGTGTTGCTAGTGGAAAACTAATGAATTTTGGAGCTAAATTTTAAACATCTACATTTGCAAAAACGCTCTCTTGCCATAGGTGCAATGGAATAATTTTGCCAGGAAAATATCCTTAGCTTTAACTTTAGCTGCTTGATTTTTCTAGTATCCAAAAGCTATGATGATAAAAGTCACATTTTTTTTAAACCTTCAAGAAGAGGGCATTCTTAATGCATTTGTGGGGTCAGACTTTGAATACTTCTTGAAGTATTTGAATACTTCTACTTGAATAGAAGTATCACCTCTTCTAAGAAAACAGATATTGATTACGTTCGTGAAAGGAACACACCTCAAGGACCAAGAAAAATGTTTATTAAAAATCCTGAACCTGCAGTGCATGCACATTTCTAAATTCATTTCTAAATCGAGGGTAGTCCTTTCAGTTGTTTATTCACAAATTACTGTTACATGATTAACTAACTAAGAAATATAAGAAACAGGGAAAGCCTGAATATCATTCAGTGCTCAAATCCTTATGGGAAGTGGTAAATACTCCAATATCAAGCAGCATAAAAAAAGCAGCAATGCTCTGCAGCCACCCACTACTCTGCATCTGGAAATGTGTCTAGTAAGAGAAGGCATTGAATTAGGACTAGCAAGAGGAGGTTGTGTCTGGACCAAGGAAAGAAGATCAATGAAGATGCCTTGGAGGAAACTGGGAGTAGGCAGACTTCATCATTTAAGGGAAGTCCATAGAACACTGTAAATGATCTGTTCATCTGTCACTACAGTGGTGCTCATTTAAAACTGTGCAGCTTGGATGCCCTGGCAAAAGTCAGCAGGAATCAAAGCCACTTCTGCCCTAGCTGCTTGCACACAGATGCCAGGGAGCTGGGGCTCGGCTCTCAAGCGGTACGTGCTTTCAAGGCTGAGATGAAGGCTCTGATGATGCCCATGGGATACTGAATTTAAATTCTTGGCATTTCAGAACAGTGATACCTAGAAAGTGCAGCGGATTATTTTATTCTTGGGAAATCTCTGTGAGAGATTTATTTATGCTGAATCAATATGTAACTGCCTCCCCATACAGCATCTACATTCAGGATGGCTTGTCCTAATGTTGAAGAAAGTGACTGCACTAAAGTGTGAATATCATTTTAAGTAACAAATTACGACCTTCTTTTCGAAACAAAAACCCTCGTGACAGGACAGATGCTCTAGGCAGGTGGTTCTTAACTTTGCATATCCTGCAGCACCAGCTGTGTTATTTTCATTACTCAAAATCAACAAACCAGTTCTATTTCACAGGAAAGAAGCAGAGAGAGAGAGAGAGAAAGAGAGAGAAAGAGAGAGACAGAGAGAGAGAAAGAGAAAAAGAGAGAAAGAGAGAAAGAGAGAAAGAGAGAGAAAGAGAGAAAGAGAGAAAGAGAGAAAGAGAGAAAGAGAGAAAGAGAGAAAGAGAGAAAGAGAGA
>JAVCKT010025602.1:0-17514 GCA_032273925.1 Rhynchotus rufescens
CGCCGCGCGCTCCCCGCGCGGGGCTCTCCCCGCAGCCGCCCTGCGGGACGGGGCTTCCCCCCGCCGCGCGCTGCGCGGGGACGGGGCTGCGCGCGGGGCTCCCCGGCCGGGGGGCGCTGCGGGGACCGGAGCGAGCGCCGGGAGCTCCCCTCGCCCCGGAGAGGGGCCTGGCGGGTGCGCAGCGCCCGTGGCACAGGACGGTGCTGCGGCTCCGCGCACAGAGCGCGCCGTGCCCGGCCCTTGCCACGCGCGCTGCCCCGCGGGGCACCCGGCTGACATTTGCTTGCCCTGCAGCGATGCCAGCAGCCCCGCGCCGGGGCTTCGCTCTTAGGCTGGCGACAAAACTGCAGGAAATCCAGGGCCCCGCATCCCCCGCATCCCCCCGCGCCCTGCTTATCATGGGATTTGAGTATTCCGCTCTCAAGTTAGACACACTCGAGTAGCGTTTCCTTGTTGAAGAATTGGGGTTGGGATGGAGAGTTAAGCTTCTGTTGTGGCGTCTTTTCTTTTCATGGCTGTAAGTATTTCCAGATGGTGATTTAGACACCAGACGTAACAATATTTCCATATTTGGTATAGCAGTAGCCTGCATTTTTCACATTTTTCTGCTCTGTTATCCAACCACAAAGCATTCTTGACAGCTTCAGATGTTGTTAAATATAGCCTTAACTTCTGTTCCCAGGGCAGGAAATTCTTTGGAATTCCTGTTTTTCACGCAATCTGTCTATCATGATTTAGGAGAATTGCACTGGAGGAGCCAACTGGCGTTTTACTCTAGTTTGCTCATTTATTGAAAAAAAAAAGGAAAAAAAAAAAAAAAGAAAAAAAAACGAGTAGTTCAGTCTGCTGCCCAACGGCGTTACAATAAGTCCCCGTCCAGGGATTTCTCTTTGCAAATGAGCTGACTGTTCCTAACACAGATTTGGGGTTATTTAGCTAAATATACATATATATGTATTTTATATATATATATACATATATATATATGTATTCAGTTGCTGTCAAGGACGGAAGGTGGACGAGCCGCTTCTGAGCAGAGGAGAAACTTCCCCAAACTCCCCTCGGAGCCCCTAGGAAGCGGCGGGGGGAGGGAGGGGGTGGGAGAGGAGGGGGCTGCGCTCAGCCCTGCGCTGCGGGCCCCGCGCGCAGCACCGGCACCGGCACCGGCAGCGGCAGCGGCACCAGCACCGGCACCAGCACCGGCAGCGGCAGCGGGACGGCCGGGAGGCAGCGGGCACAGCCAGGAGCGCCCCGAGGGCACCCCCGGGCACCGCACGGTAAGTGCTGCCGCCGCCGCCGCATCCGTGCGGGTGCAGGTGCCTCCCTGCGTGCCTGGCTTTGCGCTTCAAAGCCGTCGGGAATAATAAGGCCGCCTTGTTGGGAAGGGGCCGGCGGCGGCGCGGGGAGCCCCGCGGGGCGCGGGGGGCGCCCGGGGTGCAGCATAAAGGGGCCGCTGTCTGCAGCGGGGCCGGCTCCTCCCGCAAACGTTCGCCGCTCCGTTTCGCCTCTGCAGCGGGTGGCTCTGCGAAGCGGCCCCGGCCCCGCGGCGAGCGGGGCAGGGGTGATGCAGACAGCCCATCCTTGTCGATACCCCGCGGAAAGCGCCCCCGCGCCGGCATCGCCCCCCGTTTCGCCTGGCGCGAGGAGAGCAGCTCCGGAACACGGCTCCGAGCCCCGAAACGCGGCGCGGGGACAGAGGGAGGGAGGGGGGGGGACACTGGTGTCCCGCCCCAGGGGTGCCCCGGCTGGATCCCAGTCCCTGGGATGCTCCGCAGGACGGGACCCAGGCAGCCTCTCCACTCCAGCTGGATCCCAGCCCCTGGGATGCTGCAGGGGACTGGACCGAGCTGGGACACTTCCCCACCTCCCATCCCCTGTCAGTGTAGGAGGTCAGCTCTTGCTTCTTCCCACAACTTTTTGTCTCCTTGTGTTTTTCTTTTCATTCAAGTAAAATCAGTTGCACTGTTCTTTTGTGGTGGTTTTTATTTGGGATATTTACGTGGCCCGTGCCAGGTGCCAGGCCATGCCAGATAGAAGCGCTGGGCCCTCTGTGCCCGCGCGGGCTCTGCAGCAGCAGAAAGGGCAGCCCCTCTCCTCCTCACTCCAGTGCCTGAAAACCTGACCAGAAAGGACAGCGCTTGAAGGGGAAAATCCGTCCTCAGTTACATGCAGCTATCTCCCGAGACTGCCAATATATACCATTTAGTGCCATTTCTGATGACAGGAGTTATTTTATGCGTCCATTAAGAGTTGGACAGGGACCACCAGCTAACTTATATGGTTGCCAGTAATGGTAGTAACAACTTTCCATCCCTACTGATTTGGCCAAGCTCCAGCTGGTGACTAGGAGGAGAAAGACTTGTTCCTACTTCCAGGCGCTGAGCTATCCAGAACTCCGGGCTTCCCTTTGGCTGGTTGTTTATTGAAGGCGTGTGTTTTTTCTTGGATACACTGATTTCAAAAATTTAATATCAAGTTCAGGGAAACTTTCTGATGGTGCTTTTTCAGAGTGACTCTATATGCAGTGGCATTGTGATCAAGAGGAGCAGTTTGGGGATTCAGTGCATTTCTATTAACAAAAATTGTCAAAGCACTAAAGCAGAAAGAGCAAACATACCAATATGTGGCTAAATTGGGCAGTGTTGCTTTTCAGGGATCTCTGTAAACACTTGTTTATTTAATTGCATCAAATTTAAGGACACGCACCAAGCGTTTTCCTTTGATCTGTGACTTTCCCAACATTTAGCCAGTGCTGCAGGAAAAGGCAATGAATAGCACCGTTTATCACTTGGTTTCATGTCTTACCGCCATGTTCATACAGCTCTAATGGGAAACTGAGCCTGAACCTGCATTTGCCCCGAGAAGGTCACTTTGAAAGCTTCAAGGCACCTTTTTACAAACCTGTCCCGAATTTCAAGTAGTTAATGACACTTGAAATCCATTGGGTTGCTTTGGAGTTCAAGTCAGAGCATGAACCTTTCACAGGTTTCTGCTGCTCCTGCCTCAAACCAATACCCCGAGTTCACATTCTGGGCTCTTTGTACATCTCCCAGATATACATCAGGAAATAGAGAAAAGTTTGGAAGAAGCTGCCTTTCTTTCTTAGACTTTGTTCAGTATAACACAAAGTTTCACACCTTCGTAGTTCTGAGTAAGTGGAAAGTACGTAGTGCTCACAGCTGTTGCTATGAGGAAGAGCATCTTAGGGGCTCTAAGGCTGTTTGTGCCCCAGGCGATTGCCCTCGCTGCAGCAAAGCCTGCTGAGCACTTGGCTACTGCAAAGCAGGAGCTGGAAGCAGTGGGTCTGTGCAGCAGATTGCTCCAGCATCCCTGCCGCTCCCACGGCCTTTGCCTCTCCAGAGAAAGGGCTCCTCAAGGAAAAATTGAGAAGCAGCTGAAAGGTTCGTCTCCCGCCACCCGGTGATGGTTTTCCATGGCTGGGGGGAGGGATTTTGGAGCATTATGGAGCGCTGTGTGGGACAGATGTTCCCTCGCGTGCTGCTACTTCCAATGAATGTAAGTGTCTAGTTCAGATTAGAGAACATCAGAAGTCTGCAGTCATACGAATTCTGGGGAAGGTCCTTACTCAAATCACCACCAGCTCGTTCTGTGCTCTGTTTAATTTCCTCTGTCTCCTTCTGTTCTTCCTTTGCCCGTCCTTTCGCTGTGTTTCTTCTCTCCTGCCCCGTTGGAGCTGCCCACAGCCTTCCTCCGCGGTGTTTACCTACCTCTGCCTGGGCCTCTCCTGCAGCTCCTGCCAGGCCACCGGTTCCTGCTGCACTAAATCAGTTCTCCCGGAGTCAATGGCTCCTCTCAGTGACTCACAGGAGCTGCAAATCCAGCGGGGCAAATTAGGCATAGCAACATGCCGGCAGCGCGGCGGAGCAGCCAGAAGGCTCCAGCCGTTGACATTCAAGTGGGTTCAGGGATTTTTTTCTTGCTTTGATATGCTCAGTGCTTATGCTGGACCCTCTGAGCATGGCATTTCCTATTTGTTTTCTTCCCCATTCCTGCTGCTCCTTCCTTGCATCCCTTTAGCTAACGCCGGTCGGTCTGTGCGCAGCCTGTTCTTGCCTGTGGTTTGCAGCCTGTGCAGCATTTGTGCCCAGAGAGATGGGGTTGCAGGAAAGCTGCTTTTGCCCCAGGTGCTGTCCAGGTGTCCCAAGGGTTCTGGATTTGTGCAGGTGGAAAAGGAGCTCATGACCCTTCTGCTCCTGCAGGGGAAGCAGAGAAGCAGCCTTTGAAGTGACATTGGCTTGTGCTGCTTGCTTCTTCCCCGTGTGAACTGCAGCATTGGGTTGTGCTGATTGCTTCTTCCCTGCACCACGTGCAGGTATGAGGAGCGGGGCAGGCAGGAGCATCCCTGTGAAGATCCATGGTGCATCCTGTTGAACCTTTGACCAGCGCCGCACATTGCACGGCTGTCCGTGGTGAATCACGTCGAACCTTTGACCATTGCATGGCTCTCTCGCCCCATGGCGGGTGCAGAAAGGCAAAACAGACAAAACCATTTCTTAATTCCTCCCCACTAGCTGGTGAATCAAAAGACCTTTTAGTTATTTTAGTACTAGCCACTACAGTAGCACTAGGAAGTAGTTTTGTTTCTTCACTGAGATGGGTATATTGGTATATATTTTAATCTGAAGGGGCTCATGGGTGTGTGTGAGTGCTTAAAGGGTTACAACAGCATCTACTGAATGCAACCAGAACATCTGAAGTTTGCAATGAAAAGTGTATCAAGGGCTTTGGCCTAGGCAATGTGTTCAACAAGAGCAAAAATGAAGATTGTCCTAGCTAGCATGTGGCTGCATGTGGCTTTCCAAGTGATGCCCATCACTTTCACCCCATGCAGTGCCTCAAGTTGCAGTTGGTAACAGTACAGGTTAAAAACTCCCGCTACACATTCAGGAAAAAGTGTTTCCACAGCTGTATCTAATGAGCTTTGCTGATGGGAGCTGGGGCATCCAGGGCTTATTTAGGCTCCATCTCAGTATCACCTGAGATGAAGGCCTTAAGTAGGGAGCTCCCCCCAAGAACCAGCCATCCCAGGTGATTGATCTCTGTAGAAGCTTTAAACATTAGTTCCCCCAGGTGTGGAAACAGGTCCTCAATGTGCCCAGCTGTGCAATTAGCTGATATCTCTGCTAAGGCCAAGTGAGCAAGTGTGAAGGAAAATAGCTCATGATTCCTGCTGCTTGTGGGAGCTAGTTTAGCTTGATTGCAGTCAATAGGGTTGTGCCTAAGAAATCCTTGATCAAAGAAGCCTTTTGGGCTGGGCTGCCCATAGTGCCTGTGAGCAGCCCTGCTTGTCTGCCTCAGCCTTGCTGCAATGAGACCTGCGAGACAACTGCCGGCTGCGTCCGTCTGTGCTGCACAGTAAGTGCCCAGGCTGCTGTCTGCAGGGGAGTTGGGGGGTTCTTCTCTTCCTGCATTGGAAATATGTGCCAAACTCTTGTTTCCCAGAAGGAAATCTGTTTCATTGTAGTTAATAATCATAGCTAGGTTTCCTTAAGGTTAACCTCTATCAGTGCTAGAGGAGCCTTGTGCTTTAATTCTGATGCATTCACTGATGCCCCTGATCCATGGCACTTGCCTGGCCTTTATTTTTAAAAATATATAGTAATGCATATTTTTGTAGCAGTGTTTTTGAATAAATGAATGTATTTATTTTCCTTTTGCATGGAAATGGAAAAGAGGGCTGTTGCTCGCAGGAGGCGAGCGTGCTTTGCCACATGCCGAACAGTGCCCAGCCCTGATCCTCTCGGGCTCGCTGCTGAAAAGGTCACAGGATTAGTGTCAGAGCATGCCGAGTCCCCCGAGGTTCCTCTGGGCCCTCTCCAGGACCGTTGCTCCTGCTCTGCTATGTACACAGGCTTATTAAAACCTGCCAAGAGCCGGGCTGCGCTTGCCGTGTTGCTGTTTATTTCCGTTCTGTTCCATCTGGGCTCTTGCCCTTTGCCTCCGTGTGTTATATGAGCAGCTCCGACCGGCAGCGAGCTGCGCTCTTCCGTGCTGCCTGTTGGGCTAGTGACACCTCTGAGGGAGCGGATGCAGGGAGGCAGGTGACAGCCCTGCCAGGGCTGCCCTCCTGCCACAGGTTTGCTGCTAGCAATGTTGGCTGTCTTGTGCCCCTCGCTTCTTGTCAGTGATAGCCCAGTGCAAAGTCAACAGCAGATCAGTAAGTAGACACGGTGCCTTCCTTGCAGATAGGAAGGGCTCGGAGGCAGCCAGCAGATCATGTATGTGCTTTAGGAATGTTTGTGGAGAGAGCGTTAGGATCCAGGAATGTGCAAATCGCTGCCCATCCCATCCTGCGTGCCTGCAACTGAGATGTGCTAAACCCTCTCCAGCCTTGAACATCTTCCAAATCCTGAAGATGTTTGTGGCTCTGGTGAACTGATTGGGGTGACTTTTTGCAGGGGTGAGGAAGTAGCTCCCTGAGCAGACTCTCTTGCTGCCCTTATCTCTGCTGAGGGATGAAGGATGCTGGAGGCAGCTGGCTGGGGACATCTGGTGAGCAGATGGGAGCCCCGGGCCAGGCCCTGGGCAAGGCCACGAGCAGGGAGCCGGCTGCGTTTGGCAGAGCATCTTCCCGAGCCAGCCAGGAAGCATCTCTGCTGCCCACTGCTTTCCCGGGCACGGATGTCCGCAGGAAGGAAAAGGTTAGCAGGGCTATCGGAGATTGCTTTGGTGTGGAGGCTTCTTTACGACTGCTTTTATCAGGCTTTTGTGGCGGTACAGAGAGTGTGCCTGCTGGCATCGGTGTAGAGATAAGAGCAGAAGCCCTTCCTCATGGAGGCAGCGCGGGAGCTGGCCGCTATCTTCATTGCAGAAGAAAATCAGTGCTGACTGGTAGCTATTTACTTTCAAAGAAGATCGCTTTTGTGTCATTACTCTTTTAATTCTTCTTTCTGTATATCATTTTATGTGCAGTTATCTGTTTGTTTAACGCTGTAGCTAATACTTTCTTCCTGCCCAAAGCAAACTGGGGCTGAGCTCTCCGACACCGCTACTGTCGTTTGGATCACAGAAATGGGGGAGAACAGGGGTCTTTTGGGTGAGTGGTGGCAGCAGCAGAGCAGTATGATAACCAGCTGGGAGGCAGGGGGCTTCCTTAGGCAGTACCCCTGTGATTTCTTTTATAGTGCTGTGTCGAATTGAAAATCAGCAATTAAAAGCGGGCCTTGCTGGTGCTGCTAAAAACACTTTAGATTGTACGTACTGAAAACAGTAAATATTTAATGTACATGTTTACTTTTCCTCGTTTATACAGAATTCACAGGGCCTGACAGAGAAGCGAGACAGATGTGTTTATAGCGAGTTCCCCGGGCTAGCACAACGCTGCAGTGTTTGCCCTGCCAGCGCCACGGGGGGATGTTTAAGAAAATAAAGTGTTCCATTTACATTGGGGTAAAAAAAATCCTGAGAATGTTTCTATTAATATTAGCTGGTGTAAAACCCCAAGCTCAACATTTAAGGCCTCAAATATTTCAAAAATAGAGGGCTAGTAGATTGTGGTTAGTGAGGATGTGGGGTAAGGAGCTTTTCCTCCCGTATATAGCTCGTGCAAGAGATGGTCAAGGTGGCAGCTCTCCTGTAGGGAGGACAGAGCTGGGATTGAAACGGGGCTGCCGAAGGGCTGGGGAGAACAGAGGACGAGAAGTGGGGAGCGGGCAGAGCCCCGGATCCAGCAGGATCCTGCAGCGAGGAGCCCCAGGCGGAACGGGGCCGCAGTTGGGTTTTTAGAGGGTGAGAAGGACCGGACACCGCGGGGAAAGCCAAACGCACAGAGGCCTCGCCGTTGGAGGGGTGTAAACACCTCCCTTGCGCACAAGCTGCTAACGGGGATGTTAAGAAAACCACTTCCAGATCCAAGGAGATTTGTTTTAAAGATTAGCCTTGAGTCTTGACTGAGGTCTTGTTTGGGCTGTAGCTTCGGAGCTCCTTTGCCCTGATGTTAAATCTAATTTGTCTGGTCAAACTTAATGGAATTAATTAGTTAGTACCAGGAGTTAATGAACTTAAATAGCTGATGCTTGAGTTTCTGGAAAAGGAAGGAGCGACTGCTTTTTCATCCGTGGCCCTGTTTCCTCTGATGTTATCCGGGCCTATGATAGGAGTTTATTTTGACAGTCTCAGTGAGCAGCTGGCAGTCTTTTTGACTCTTGCAGAAGAAGTTTAAGGTAGCTTCTAAGAGGAGCCTTGGGCTAGGATTTCTGACTAACCATTCAAGAAAGCTTTCTGCTAAAGAAAAGTTAGGAAGCAGGAGCTTGCTAATTGATATATGTTTAGCTATAGCCAATTGTTATAGACTGAGACATATATATAACATGTAACAGTCATCTTGGCCTGTGAATAAAGCTAGGAGTCCAAGTGAGACTGTTTTGCTCCAGCTCTGTCTCTAGAGGAGCAGGTTTCTGTGGCAGTGCCTGAGCGGGCATCGCAGCGACACAGAGGTGCAGCCATCCCAGGGGACTGGGGACTGTACTCGCCACAGGAAAACCTAATCCTGCTAAAAGTAGCTCAACGCCTCCCCTTGCTTTGGTCTAGAAGCACAAGGTAGCTCGGCCAGCTCTGCCCTTCAGCCCTGTCTGCAGCTTCCTGGGTGGCGAGCTGCTTTTCTGAGAAGCAAGCAGAGTCCAGGCATTTGGCTACGTTCCCAGCCCTGCATGAGGAACCAATTGGTTTTCATCCTCCTCTGTGCTAAATACTAGTAGATTTTGCTATTATCCTCATGGAGAGGGTGCAGATCCTTCAAAAGGGGAGGCTGCTAGCCTGGCTGGCGTTGGGACATCGCTCCTAATAGTCATCTTAGCCTGTCAATAGAAGAATAGATGAAAGAGATGAGTGGACCTTGGGAACAGCTTTCTACAGGATGGAAGGGGTCTGTGCAAGATGGTGCATAGAGCAATCACAGGGCTCTGCACCCCGTATCTGGGCACAAGCAGGAGGGGAGCTGCTGCTGTAAGGCCCTGAGAGTGAGGAAGGCTTGGGAAGGAAGGGTAGGTGACTACCCAGTAATGGACAAGTACAGGGAATAGTCCAGGATCTACCAGAGCAAATCCAGGGGCTGACACCAAGCTGCTGTGCCTACTTTGGCTCTGGGATGAGGGGAACTGCAGTGGTGGGAATGTGGAAAGATGGTGCAGAAGTCCCTGGAGAAAGACTCTTGAAATTGAAGGGCAGAAACAGGCCACATCCAAAGAAAAAGCTACTGATCGTCTGTTAAAAGCCAGAGAAGGACAGATACGGGGCTGCAGGGCAGAGGGGAACTTGGTTTGGCTGGTTCCTGCTCATCTCTGGGAAGAGAAGTGTTTGCCAAGCAGATGGCCAAAGCCCCCACACCCACTCAGTCACAGAGCACCTCAACACCCTTGGGAGCATCCTGAAACCAGGATGCCAAGGGACAGGAAATCCTCTGCCAAGCACTGCTGTGACAGGCCACAGCAGTGTGGGACGTTGTGGTGGAATAACATCGCTCTGCCTCTGCCAAGTGAGGGAGAGGTGTTCCAGTGTGGCCCCTTGTACCTCTTTATGGTGCATCAGCTGTGAGCACTGATTTGAGCAAAGCCAGCAATCTCCAGATCCATACTGAGAGTCATTGACTCCAGAACAGAGTTGGCCTGAAGCCTCCGGTTCTGCTGTGGATTTTCCCTAGTGCCTCATTCCGCTGCCTTTACGACCTCCTTTTTGCAGCTAGAGTGGCACACAAGGCTACAGTAAAACAAAGTATTTACCCCAGGTCTCTGGGGGGTGGAAAGCCAGCACATTAGCTCAGTGTTTGACCTGTCAAGGACTTGTGATTCTCTCTCGATCTCGCAGGAAGATGCCCTTGCCTGAGTACCACACGTTTAGAAGGCTACGCAGTTCACGCAGTCAGCGCCTGAAGGGCAGCTGGCATCATGACAGTAGGTTTAAAAAATGGATGTATTGTCAGCTTCAGTCTGGATGTCACCATAAGTTTAATGGTAATGTGCTTTTTCCTCGGCCAGCCTCCCGCCTGCATGTAGAACACAGAAACATCCCAGTATTTATGGGATTTTAACTAGATTAGTTACAAACCTATAAAGCAAAGAAAGAGACAGTTCATCCAGTATTGGGGAGGGGAGTGTTAAAAATGCCACCTCAGATAAAATATTATGGGAGTTGAGTAACTGTAAATAAGAGCCTTGCCTATGAAATAGCTTCTTATGCGAACTTGGGATGAAGGCCAAGAGAATGTCTAGGGCTCAAGGAAATTTATTAGCCCAGATCAACAGTATTTCTGGGACTCAAGAGATGGGGTGGCAAAGAATTTGCCTGTTAGTTTGCACTTCTTCCATTCATGCCTACACCAGGAGTTTTCCTTACAAAACTTTCGAGAAGGTTCATCTGCATTTTTTTTGGATTTCCTTGGTTCTCGCTAGCAATCATGGTCCTGGCCGGGAACTTGGGAGAACTGGGGTTGAGTTCTTGGTTTCTACAGTCTGCCAGTGTGGTCTTGGTCAAGTAATTCATCTCTCTGTTTCTCAATGCCTCATCTGTAAAAGGGAGATGAATCTTATTTCCTGCCCTGGGTGCTGTCACAAGGCTGCTCTCGGGCACCTTGGGTACCAGCGTGAGGGCTGTGGACACTTCCCCCGGGCGGCAGGAGCACGTGCAGAGCAGCTGTGATGCAGGGCGTGATGTCTCGTGGGACAGGAATAGCAGTTATTGGGAAGTGTGCTTTCCTTGGAACCCAGTCGTTTTGTCCAACTGGACAGAGCAGAGATTTGTTGGAGACTTTCATCACCTGCCGAAGAGATGCTCTTAGTGTCTGCGTTCACGTGAACAGCGGCTCCTACACATCGGCAGCATGTGACTTGGGAATCCACCACCTTTTGTCTCCCCTTCTTCTCATATCTCCTTTTCCCCTTCTTTTCTTTCTGGTGGCTGTTCAGCTCTGCTACTTCATTCCTTACCTGCATTCAGCTTCCTATTTGTGTTCTTCGTATCTCTGCTCTGTTTCAGTATTCCTCCCATTCTGATGGTTTCAGTGTTTCTGCTCTCAGGCTCCATTCTTGCTCTCCCAGTTCATCCCCATTTATTTTTCTTACCTTGGTTTTGATATTCTTCCTGTGCCTCTCCTATTTTGCTCTTTCTTTCCTTATTTCCAAGAGCATTTTAATAAGCAGGACCTATGGCCTATTCTGGCTCATTATCCCCTGACCATGGAGAGACTCAATCATTGAAAGCAATGCAAAGATCTTCCATTTTATGGTGCAGAGTGGGTTAGGATGGGGAGCGTGGGGTCTAATTCCATGGTCGAAGTTTATTTGCTGATTTATCTTACAAACCTTCAGGAATTCTAGCTCCAGTCATTCCAGCTCACCCACCAGTGTAACCCCCTCGGCTGCAGACCTCGTGTGCGTTAGGGGGTGCTGGATGGTGCCGTGTATCCTGCTGCTCTCGAGAGCAGTACAGCAGTGCCTCTTGGTAATGCACTTAGCTGCAGTGTGGGAAAACTCCCAGACTTGAACTCAGCTTTGTATTTTCATGCCACATGAAACTCTCTGAATATTTGTCCTTTCCTTCACGTGGCTGCTGCCTGCTCTTGTGTTGCGTTGACATATGCAAAATCTATTTTGTCCTCTTTTTAATATGCTGCTTGCAGTGTAAATGCAAAAGCAGACAGTGCTTCTGAAGAGAAATAAGTGCAATTGAGTTGTCTCTCTTTTTTTACTGTTATGGTTATAAATAGTGCCAGGGATTTAGAAGCTATTGAGTCTTTTGGGCAAGAATACAAGTTTTTTGTCGTGTAGTCCTAAAGCTCACATATTTAGCTATTGAAGTCTTCCTAGCTGTAATTTACCAAGTTATTCTTTACTGATTGGCTTCAGTGAGGGATGAGGATGCTCTGCCCTTCACAGGAATGAGGCTTATAGAATTGGTCTTCCAAAAAAGCGGTATGTCCCATCATGTCCCCAGTCTGTATGTGCACATAGTGCAGTTATTCATGCAAATTGGGCATTTGCATGTGCAACTGGCCCTTTTGCCTGGAGAACTGTGGTATTTCAACACATGAATTTTTGAGGTTGGTTCCTAAAATCAGTCCTGCATTTTTCCCCTGCTGGAGAGAAATGCAAATATTTATTTATTGACATAGCTGGAGTTGATCGTTTTCCCTGTCCAGGTCTGAGTTGTCTGTTCCATCAGAAGAAAATAAATAGTATTCTGATTTCTTTTTAAAAAGCATTTGTTCATAGCTGTGTTAAAAACAATCAGTGCCTGCTCTCTGGCAGTCCTGGTAAAGTGAGATATAAATACATATATATATATATATATATATGTATATGTATCTCAAAAGGGGCTGAACGCCCAGAAATTCTCTTGGCAGCCCAGCTGTCTGGTTAGAAGAGGAAGTGAGCTACAAAATTTGAACATTCAGTTCTGAAACTTGAAAGCTTTCTGGATTTTATTACTGACTCAACAGGGTTTTCATTATGTATGTGGCCAAGATGAGAGGTTTACGCAAGGGGAACATATTGTAGTTGAAGATGTTTGTAATTTTACACATTGTTAAATAATTGAGATAACTAAATGTCCCCTAAATGAACAAAATATATGAAGTGTTAGCAGCACTGTCACTGTGTACAGACAAGTACATACGAAAGCAGGGGCTGTCCCCCATCCAGATGCTGCCTTTTGGTGATGGGGGTCCTGCTCCAGGTATTGATGTGAACAGGAGCTGCCTTTTTTGGTAACTCGGGACTGTTTAAATGGCAGTTTGAATATAAGTTTCTTCTGCTCTGATTTTCATGTTAGCTTTAGAAAGGAAAATATTTTGAGAAGCAAATAATTATGCAAAGCAAAAAGGTGTTGGATGAAGGGACTGTGCTACAGGCTGAGGTTCTGACCTGCTGCCCTGTTCCCTCCTTCAGCCAAGGATGGGCTCTGTCACATCACACCGTGGGACCATTCAGCTTTACCTTAAATCAACTGTTGTACTTGACAGGCAGTTAAGTAAATTTTTGTCCCACAGACAGCATCTGCTACCTAATTTTGAACTTGTACATGTGATGGATATTTATTCTGCGTTGTCTTTAAAAGAATTCATTTTTGGTCTCTTTGGTCTGTGCTGCCTTAGTCTTAGTATGCATTCTCACAAAAGAGCTGTGAGCAGGGAAGTGCTGTCTATTCCCTCATGCTGTATACATGGAAAACGAACACACAGAGCAAATCGTAGAATCACTGGATAGTCCAGGCTGGAAGGATCTCAGGAGGTTTCTGCTCCAATGTCCTGTTCAAAGCAGGGTCAGCTCCAAGGTTACACCAAGTTGTGTTGTTCTTTCATCAGTCCATCCTCAAAAAACCGCAAAGGACCAAATCCTCACAACTTTTCCCATCTCCCGTCTCCATGCTTGATTGTCCTCATGGTCAAAACCTTTCTCCTTACGTCAGGGCAGAACATCTCTCCGTTTATGTCCGCTTTATGCTGCTATGAGGCCCCTTTGAAACCATCTCTTCTCTAGGATGAACAAGGCCCAGTCCTTCAGCCGCTCCTCACAGGACAAGCGCTCCAGTCCTGCTCCATCTTGGTGATCCTCTGTTAAACCCATACCAGCTTATGTCCTTTTTGTGTTGGGAGGCCCAAAACTGGTTGCAGTATCTAGATGTGGCCAAGGGAGTGCTGAGGAGATTAAAGCTTCTCTGGAGCTGCTGGCTCTGCTCTTCTTGCTTCAGCCCTGGGTGCTGTTGGCCTCTCCTGCTGCCCAGGCGCGCTGCTGGCTCGTGTCGAGCTTGTTTGCCCAAGAAGCCTGGATTTTCATCATTCTTGACATCATTCATATTGCAGCCACTGCACGTGGGAGTCAGAATTGTTAATTTTCTTTTAACTTCCAAAGTGCTGGTGTTCCTGAAAATGTGCAGTGATTGCTTTCTAGTTCTGTAACTTCCTGAGACAATGAAGTTAGCTCTTGAACTACGTAATTCCCTCAATTTTCAGTCTTCTCTTTAATTATATGGCTTCAATTATGTGACATTGTTAAGCTAGCCAGATATCCTCTCGTTTTTGCCCTTGGGATCTCCTTTTGTTCTGGCTTGTATCCTTCTGAAGCAACCTCCACTCTTACTGCCCTTGCACTGCTACGTATGAAGTGGTGTTTACAGCAGGGGCAGCCAGTCTGTGGCACTTGCACCCGCGCAGGGCAGCGAGGTTCAAGTGTGTTTGCTTGCCAGCAGAGCGGAGCCGCTGTCATTGAGCGGGGTGGCAGGTGCTGCGTCTACCTGCTCAGCCCGGGCCAGGTTGTTCCCTTTGGCACCGTCCTGCCCTGTGCCCAGGCTGTGCTGCCAGTTGTGCTGCTTACACGTCCCACCGCCCCGCGGCAGGAGGTCCCCAACCAAGGGCTGCCTCACAGGCCTTGTGTGAGACGCACCCATGAGCCCAGCTCTGCCCTGGTCTGTAATGCCCCAGGCTGTCCCCACATCGTTACTCCTTCCCATGTTTTCTTTCCTCAGTTCTCTGAGGCACTGCCTGGTGTCTCCTGGTCTCAAGAGAGTTTGTCTGGGTGACTGGTAGAATCTCTTTACTCTCCCTGCTTCATAGTATAATGTTTTTGTGTCATTGTTGAACTGGTTTTCTTGTTCTATACCTTGCTCTTGTTCTAGTTGTTTTTGTCTGCTAGTTCCCTCTGTAATTTGAGTCCATTGGAGCAATTTGAAAACAAGATATTGAGTTCAAACACTTGAAATGATAGGTAGATTCCAGGAGCACAAGCAGTTCGGTGGGAGGAGGAGACTCTGTCCCAGGACAGTCTGCTTCTGCCTGCAGCTCTTACTTGACACTGGAGAAGCATGGGGCAGAAGTGCCAAAAACCTTGGCCACAGAAAATGTCTCCTTGGAGCTTGTGTGTTCTAAAGACACCAGAAAGTCCAACCGCAAAACACAAATCCATAGGAAATTAGGTTTCATTAGTTCCACTGCTCACAGTACTTGTTCATGTCTCCTAATGCTTCCAAACACTGAGTTTGGTCAAGCAATTGCTGGAAACTGGGCAGATGTCTTCCCTGAGTTACCCTGAATTTCCACCTTCTGAAGATGTAGACAGTCCAAAGACCTGAAGGCACCATTAGACAAGATAACATCCATCAGCCCATCGCAATATCCAACCTGGATCTGATGTGCTGCCCTAGGTCTGATGCTTTGAAATCCATCCGTTTTTGTCTTAGGGGTTTTGCCAGAGGTGTTTACTAACCAGAAAAATGTGCTATTAGAAGGAGACTGTACCAGCTTGTTGCTTGTATCCTCTCCCAGTAAGAAAAAAACAGAGTTTAAATGTTTTAAATGTAGCCTGCAATCAGGGTGGTATGGGGAGCACTGGAAGCCTGGGATGGTCTGGCAGAAGAATAACTTCCCCTTTTTAAAACCACTGAATGGTCCTTGTTTGGCCACAATGTGGCTGCCTAGCACGACGGAGACGTGGCCTCATCCCCTCCGTGCACTTCCTAGAAGCCCTTGGGCGGCTCTTGCTCTTGCTGCGGCGGCGTCATTGCGGGCCAGGGGCACGGAGCTGGTGCTGTCCATGGCTGCCAAGGGAGAACAGGCCTGGGGGGCCCTGAAGCTCCAGCCTTTCCACTTCCCTGGGCTCGAGGCAGCCCGGAGAGGCTCTGGGGGTGGTGGCACCCCAGGACAGGGCTGTGTGTTCACGCCGGCAGTGCTGGGGTCACGGAGCTGTGCGAAAGGCTCCGTGCGGCGCTCGGGGCGCCTCAGGTGCAGCTGTGCGGCCCAGCCCGCCGGGCCCTCCCAGGTGGCCTCCGAGGCGCTCGCGCAGCCTGCGGCAGAGGTGGCGCTGGGCAGCGCGCAGCTTGCAGGGGGAAAACGCCCCTTGAGGACATTGCTGGGGGAAGATGGTTAGAGTAACGGAGCGGCCGCTGTTTAATGTGTGGTGAAGTTGTAGCCATAGTGATTATTGACATGCATGTTAGCGGCAGGTCATGGTTTTGTGGAGCCGGTGACGCTCCCGCCAGGCCCTTTCTCACAGCCTGTGTATTGGGTTCCTCCTGCAGCTCTCACCTCTTCCCCCGCAAATACTGCGACAGCAAGTGACACAGAGTTTTCCAAAGGTGATACACTCCCATAAAAGGGCCTGCGTAAATGCTCTTACGGAGAGACTGGACTACTCATTCTGCCCACGACGCCGGCTGAGCGGCAGCAGCGCCCGGCGCGGGGTGACCCTGCGCTGGCTGTGCCGCCCTGTGTGCGGCTCCCGGCCACGAAAAACATCTCGTGCCCCAAGAGACACATCCTGGCTGGGCCCACACATCTGTGGAAACGCCCTCGCTGCCCTGCCCGGGCAGTCTGCTCTTTGCAGAGCTGGAGTGAAATGCCAACTAAATGCTTAGGGCTCCTTCCCCAGCAAAGAGGCTCCTTCAGCAGGAGGGAAAGGCAGTGTTCCTGTACAGCATCTGGTCTGTTAAAATAACGAGGGCTCTTCCCAGGGCTGAGCCCACCTCTCGGTGCTTGTAGTTTTACTATCATATTTTCCAGCATCTTGCCAGTGTTTGCTGTTGCTGTACACAGAAGCAGAGGGAACTTGCCAGTGCAGGGGAAAAAGTGAAACGGGCTTTCTTGGACACTGTCATAAACAGCCTGAGAAACCTCCTTATACTTGTCTGTTCATTCTAGTCATTCAGAGGTCTTATTTACAAGTGTAGATTATCCAAAAAAGCAAACCAACAACAAAAAAAAAAAATACTTGACCCTTTACTGTCTTTAATACCAATCATCTACCAAAGGTGAAAAAGCTCCAGAGAAAGCTGTAAGTTCAAAATGGTGAATATATGTCTTGGAACAATGAATACTGTCCCCTTTGGGAAGGCAGTAGCATTTAAGATGCCAAATGACTGGGACACTGCTGCTGCCCTCCCTGTGTGGCCGGGCCCCCTTATGCCAGGGGAGATGCTGGGAGAGAGGCCTTTGCCCCTCAGCACGCTGATGCTCTGCCCCTTTGCTGCAAAGCTGCCACCCTAAGAGAGCGTGTGACCCCAGAAACCCACTCTGATGGGAATTTAGGGACTTTAGGGCTCAAGCTTCTTGTTTGTTATGTCTTTTCTCACATTGGAGCAGTGCTGGCAGCCCCAACAGCACAGACAGGGGGACTGGGCCAGCCCAGGGTGCTTCAGAATGGCCTTAGTGCTGCTCTCAGTTACTCAGAGGCACCATTCTGGAGCGTGTCGGGGTTCTAGCTGGACCTTCTGGTGCTCAGAGCTTCAGAGGGGCAAATGCTACTGCTAACGTTTGCTCCCACCACTGGCAAACCCTAGTATGTCTCCTATAGAAGGCATGCTTGGTTATGACCATGTGCTTGCCCTGGCTCGCAGTGCTGCAAAAATTCAGTAGTCTGAAATTCTGAGGGTCTGGGATACAGAAGTGAAAAGTCATATGCAGGTGCCTTATTTCATCAGAAGAATCAGTGACTAACCTATGTGAGCAGTCTTAAATGCAGTTTCTACAAAAGCCCTTTCCCTCTCTCCCTTTTTTATTTTTTTGTTAATTTG
>JAVCKT010025603.1:0-25765 GCA_032273925.1 Rhynchotus rufescens
CGCGCCCCCCCTTCCATTCCCAGCCTGCTTCCTATTTTTCTTGGGGAGGGCTCAGATCTGCATTGCGGTGCCGGCGCTCCCGCGGGCGAGGGTTGCGTCAGGCCTCCGGGGCTTTCAGCACTGGATTGCGGCTCTTTTTCTTTTTTTTTTTTCTTTTTTTTCCCTTTCCCCCGGGGTTATTTTTATTGCAGTTGTTCAGGGAAAGAAAAAAAAAGAAATAGGAATCACTCCAGTTGGCTGCAACTTGCCAACTGCTGGGTGTTAGCAGGAGGAAATCCCGCTTTTCTCCCATGGAAGAGCGGGGAGGAGGGAGCCGGGAGAGGGCAGGGGGCTCTGCCTCCCCTGCAGGGCTGCCCTCGCTGCCCACACACTCAGCGGCCACAGGAGACCTGTCTGTGCTCAGGGGACACCGAGGGGCCGCCCGGCAGCACAAACAGGGCTTAACCCCCTTGGTGGGGATGGCCACAGTGCTGTGGCCTCTGCTGCAGCTCTGCAGAGCAGTGATGCTGGCGAAGGCGACTGGCAGCTCACGGGGACCTGGAACTTGGCTCTACTGGAGGTCAGTTCAGCGGCAGGTGCAGGAGTCCAAACGCTGCCGCCAGAGAGATGCTCCCCAGCACCGCGTGGCTCCGCGGACTGGTGGGGCCTCCTGCCTCGAGGCAGAGCAGCCCTGGAGGCCGGGATCACATCCGTTCCCACGGACCCATTCTGCGGGCCGGGTTCCTGTTATCCTTCATAGGGGATTATTTTTGTTGGGCGGGCAGAGGCGCCACTTTTGGCGGGCAAGATGAGAGTGTTTTCGCGGGGGCCCCGCGCGCATGGCCTGGGCCACGCGCGCTCCTCATGGGCGAGGAAGCGCCGGTCGAGCTCGCGGTAATGGATCCTCTATGCTCACTTGCTCTCTGTTTGGATTGCGAAGGAGCTGCCCTGGCCCAGCACTATTCAGTGGTGGTCTTCAGGAAAAGGCCTTTCTGGCATTAAAAACAAGAAAAGGCCCAATGTTTTACAGACAGATGTCCATCAGCAGCCGGCTCGGCAGCGGGAAGAGAACACCGGATCTTCTCCGTCGTCACGGCCCCGGCGCTCTGCGCAGCCCCTTGTTTACCTAAGGAGCTGCATTATTAAGCTGGACCTCGGAGCAGGAGCTCAGCCCCTGGACAAGCCACCCAGGCGCTTTGATCACTCACAAAGACCTGCAATGGTGTTAAAGAGCTCCTACATTTAACTTAGTCTGTTTAGCCATTTTTTCTTTTTCCTTGTTTTCAAGAAGTCTAAAATCATTAATAGCATGAGGCAGCCGCTGGCCTGAAAACGTGATATTCCCAAAGCCGTTGTGGGGTCCGGGGTATTTTGGACTCTACTCCTGACACAAGTAACAAAAACAAACACACGGGACAGATATGTAATTTTAGCTAGAAGTCAGCCGAAGTTTGGCGATCGTAAACAGCATAACTGTTATTTATCCTCCACTAACTGGCATTTTGTGGAAAGCCAGACGTTTCTGCTGCGTGCCGAGCCCGGATGTAATTCCAGGCTGACCACAATGTGCTTCTGCTGGGGGAAGCGAGCGGGAAATAAGGGGCACAGGCAGGCAGCGAGGCCGGAGGATCGAGCGCCAGGCACCCAGGTGGTGTTTGCCTGCTTCAGACCTACCGTTAGTCCTGTTTGATACCTCTGTGTTTGCCCGCTCAAGGCTGCCCTTAGTCCTGTTCAATACTTTGGCCACTGCCCTACAAAGGACATGCAGGGCAAAGGAGTTGATGGTATTAACCTCCTGCATGGCAAGTCCCCAGGCACCCCATGCCAGGGGGCTCCCAGGCCCTGCCCTAGCTCTGTGTGGCACCTCCCAGCAATCCTGTGTTTCTCATTTCACACTTCCATCCCCACCGAACCCATGATATTCTGGCTCCATTACACAGCGGTGCTTAGATCCGTATAACGTCCCGGCACAGGGGTTTGCTGCGCAAAGGTGAGGGAATGGTTACTGCAACACCAAGCAGGTCATCCCAGTGGGAAAGGAGCCTTCCCGCAGCAATGGACAGAACTGGAAACTGTCCTGCGTGATGCTCTGCAGCCCAACGAGTCCCCTGCGCCATGCAGAGCCGCACGCGCTGCCGCCTGCGCCGGAGGGGAAGCCCCTCAGCTGGAGCCGCCGTGAACGCGTTTGGTGCCGCCTTGGCAGCACGCATCCCATCGAACGCCAGGGAGAGCAGTTTTAAGGGAATGTTGGGAATTTTAGCAATACGTCAGTGTTCCTGAGAAGTATAAGGTCCCTAGCTAGGGCAGGTAGAGACTAGCAGAAGGAAGTCAGAAGCTCAGAACCATCATTGCATGGATTTGCCCATCTTTACTGAGCCTGTCACATCTCTCCATCCTCGAGCGGCGTCAGGTGCTGACAGTCCAAATCCTTGGGTGCTCGGGCGATGTACACCCAAGTGCTTTTATCTCTGGTGAAGAGGGGGCTCCACCCCCAAAATCCTTGCGGTCAGTGGTGAAGCCCCACACTGGTGTATCCCCAGTACAGACAAAACAAAGCAGAGCTGAAGGGAGGAGATCGTGACATCCCAGCAGCACCAGCTGCCTGCGTGAGCCATCCCCATGGCAAGGGCTTCAGCTGTGGCGTCTGCGGCTGCAAAGGCGCTCGGTGCCCGGGTCTCAGCGGGCCGGGGGCTTGGAGGGCACGGGGCTGCGCTCCGAGTGGGGACGGCCCTCAGCTGGGCCACGCGGGTGGCTGCTGCGGCCCCGGGCTGCAGGCAGCTCCAGCACGGGCTGCTCCGCTCACACATAGCAGAGTGATGCCACACAGGGGTGCTAAAACTTCTCGAATAAAACATCTCCTGGCAGAGCCCCGGCTCGCTCGCTTGCAGGAGCCGCGCGGGGCTCTGGGCAGAGGCAGCAAAGCTGCCTGCGCTTCCCCCAGCCCCTGCCCAACAAAGCAGCGCTGGGAGCACTCGGAGCACCGAAGCAGCGGTCAGGGGATAGAGGGGGAAGGCTGCTTGGAGAGGGCTGGGAAGGGAATTGGCTTTTGTGGAGAGCTACGTTTGTTTTTGTTAAGGCTCAGTGCCTCTGACTTGCATTTCTCATGGACCCCGAGTTACCCACTGCATTAGAGATCTCCTGGGACAAAAGAAAACTAAAATCAGTGCAGCAGCTTTCTAAGTCGAAGCAGCCCTCCTGGAGCGACTTGAAGGACAAACTGAAGCCACACCGAGCATTTTCCCACCGCAGGCCATTAGCAGTGTGAGAAGGGCTGGAGGCTCACGAGTGCAGAGGATGCGATGCCCCAACAGCTCCCATGACGGGGCAGCCGCGGGCCCCAGAAGCCGCTGTAGCCCCGCACCGGGCAGGGCCACCGCCCAGGGGTAATAAATAAGCGGCCAAGCACTGCGGCTTGACAAGGAGTGGGTGCCCCGGGGATTTGTAAGGGGATCTGGAGGCTTTCACCTCCGCTCTCTAATTCACGTTTCAAATCCAGCCCAGCACCGAAGCGACCGAAGGTCATTGCCAGGCTCAGTGGCCTGCACGCAGGCGGCGGCGGCCTCGTTGCTCCCATCGCGCGGGCAGAGCTGGTGGCAGCCGCGGCCGCTTGGCTCTGCAGCGTCCCCGTGGCCACGAGGCAGCTGACCCCCTTGCCCGCCGGCCACCACGGTCTTGCCGGACAGTGCGGATTGCAGTGCCTGTTACCGTCACCTCTATTAATAACCCGGGCGGACAATGGGGGTGCGAATAGTCGCAGCCACCCGATGCCAGGCGGCACGCGGTGCCTTCCCAGAAGGGCGGCTATTTGGGGAAGCGTCGCCTGTAGGCAGAGGCGCGTGGGAGGCCGCGGCGCTGCCGCCGTGGCTGGACCAGAGGGCAGGGGGCCGACAGCAAGGCCACTCCAGAGGCGTTTGGACCCCACTGGCACTGGGCTGCTTCTGGGGCTGGGGCTTCCTGCAACCCTGGGGCTGCCTGTGAGCCCCACACTGGCTTCCTAACACATTTTGGCTTGGTTTTAATAGCCTCAATCAATAGCGAGAGGTCAGGGCTTCTTGCATATGGTGATTTCAAAGGCATTTTGGGGATGCAACAGAAGGCAAAGGAGCAGCGGCCTTGGCACCTCCTGCCCGGTGCTGCTTGGCCAGAGAAGGGACAACGCTCAGGACCGAGTCATGGTGCAGGGAGCCCCTCCGGCACCCGAGCGGCCCCGCTGCCCGCTCCCAGGGCTGTGCAGCCCCAGCCTGGGATCCTGCCAGGTTCACCAGGGAACCCAGCACCGGGCTTGTTTTCCGCATTGTTCCCGCAGCCGGGCACTTCCTGCCTCTTTCCAGCGGCGCAGGGAAGGGGAGCGGGAGGAAAACGGAACCGCTTGGGATTTTCCTTCCTTTCGCAATTGCTCCGTGATCACAAAAAGCCAGATTGCGGCGCATGTTCCTGCCTGCGTTCACACGGGCAGCGCGCAAGGGCCTGACACTTCCTCCACCAGGGGCCCACGGCTGCCCATGGGACCAGGGGCAAGTGGGGAGTGGGATGGGGCTGAGATCCGACACCACTTGTAGCTGGGGGCTGCAACCTGCTGGTTTCAGCAGGAGCCCGGGGCCATGCGGCTGGGCTGCCCGCTCCTGCCCTGCAGTACACAGGGTGCTGGAAGCACCAGTGCCTGCCCGGATCAGCGGCACGGGGACGTGGGCTGCTCCCGGCCGCGGAGCCGGCCGCAGCGGGTGCCCCCATGCCGGGGTGTTTCAGCAGAGTCCCCAGCACGAGGTCCCTGGGCAAGGGGAGCCCAGCACTGCCTAATTCCCCCGGTTCAGCTTTCACTGCTTTCCCTTACTAAGGACATTCTTTTTCTCTTTACCAACTGCAAAGCTGGGGAAACCCAATGCCAGTATTAAGGAAAATACTTTTCAAATTATCCTTTAGTTCCAACAGCTTAATGTCCTTAGCACGCTTAGTGTGGAGTTTCAGCCTCATCTGCGGGCAGCGGGAGAGCCCTCCCGGTGGGAGCCACTGGACCCTTCCTGCCCGCGCCAGGGCCCGGCCGGCTGCGGGGCCGAGAGGCCGCCGGGTCCAGAGTAATTGTGGCTGAGGCTTCTGTGCAGTTGGTTTGTTGCATTTTTTGGTTTTGCTATACGTATAGCACAGTACTGCTGGTCAGGGTCTCAAGGCAACGTCTAGCCGTGCTGGCAAAGCCACAGTGGGAGGATAGGTCCCTCTTGGGCAGTGGTGAAGCCAAGGGGCTAGTTCTGCATCCCCAGAGCAGGACTGGACGCGGTTTGTATGGCACCAAGCATGGGAACAGATGAGCTGCAACGGAGCCTCGCACAGATCCTGCTCGGGACGGGATCGTGGGGGGCTTGAAGCAGAGGGGCTGCCCTGGCCACCGTGTGGAGCAGGGCGAGAAATGATACCTCCGAAATGGCCATCAGGGCCGAGGGACAGTGGGGGGGACAGGACCACCCAGGAGGGAAGGCGGGGGCGCAGCAGGGAGGCACTGGGCTCTGCTCCCGCCGCACTTATCAGGTTCCCGCCACCAGCAGAGCTGGGCAAGGGGTGATCTGCAGGAAGGGGTCTCGGGCATCCACATCAAGGAGAGATGCCCTGAAGTGACACGATGGGCCCACAGCCACGTGGACAGGCAACCTCTGTCTCTGTCCTTGGGCTTCCGGGCAAACTATCCCAAAGGAACCCCGTTGCACTGCTCGGCCGCTCCAGCCCGCTCCTGCACCCAGCAGTGAAATCTAGCTCTTGGAAAGCTCATTGTCTCTGAAACGATGGCTTTGCAGCTAAGGCCTGTGTCCCTATAATGAGAAGTTTATGGATAAAAGGCGAAGTAAACAGCACCAGGGGAGTTGTGGCCTCTCCTTAAAGCGGAGTGGGGGGTGGGGGCATGTTTCATGTGACGGAATCTGCTTTTTACCACTCAGGAAAGATGCTAAAGCTTTAGACAAAAGCTCATAGTGCTGAGGGCCAGAAGCGCCCGTGGCAGCTGCAGACACGGTAGGAACAGGTCCTCGGGCAGCGGCGCCGCAGTGGGGCACTCTCCAGGGCTGGCCAGAGGGCAAAGGCGTCGTTTCACGTGAGGCTCTGGGGAGCCTCACGCTGCTGACGTGAGGGCTGGGGTCCTACCTGACACATCCATGTAATGGTGGCAGGTGATTCAGATTTTGCTGTCACTGCCCTGGAACTTGGGCATAACTGCCAGCTGGGCCATGGGCACAGGTGTCTCCACTAATAACCTCCAGGGATTTCCCACTGCCTCCATGGTGGCTTCCTGTAGGCTGCAGCTCATGGTGAGTCCCTAGTAAGGAGGGAGGTGCGATGGCTGCTGTGTGGCTCCCCTGGTGTGATGCTGTGTGAGCGGTGAGCTCCCTCTCGCCTTTGAGGACCTTGGGCATGTGGTTTCCCGGCTGGCATCGGTGGCTGCAGCCTCGGGGAGCTGAGGGATTTAGCTGAACCCCCTCCTGAGGGGTTCTGAGAAGTGATCTGGGTCTGAGTGTCCCCTGTGTTACTGCAGTGCCTATGGGTCTAGGGCAGACCAGGGATGATTGAACAGGACTTGGCTCCACTGGCTTCTACTGGGGCCATGTGTCACTCAGAGCGGGGCTGCTGTCACCTCCCCTCCTGCTCAGCAAGTCACTGGGAGGTACTGGCAGCCGCTGCACTTGGCTGCAAGGGGCTGGGCAGAAAATTGCAGCCTGTGGGGTTACCTGGCGCATTGTGGGGGTCAGTCCTGCAGCAGAGATGCCAGGCAGCACCGATGCCACCCAGCCACATCCTAGTGTCACAGTGAACACTATCATGAGCATGGTGGGCTCTGCGGCGCCTTCATTGTGGACAGAAACACCCTGCAAAAGAAGCTTGTAGTGCAGTTTTGAGGGGAAAACCCTGTAATTTCCCTGTGTTTTGGAAAGCCACTATAAGCTGCTAGAAAACCCTTTCAGCCCGCGGCCAGCCTGGTCACTGCAGAGCACCTGCAGTGCAGGGAGATGACCATCACTTCTTGGGCAAGAAACCCACAGCTCAGAGCCTGGGCAGGGTCTCCGGGAAATGGAGCAGCGCTAGTGGGAGCTTGAGGTTCCTGTCTCCTCCCCTCAGAGCAGTAGTGATGGTAGGGATGGTGTCGGTGACTTGCAACAACCAAACCCTTCATTCTGTGTGAGCTCTGACACTGAAGCAAATTCAGATATCCGCCTCATGCCCACCTGAGTGGGAGAGCTGTGAAAACCCGATTCTTTCTTTTCTTTCCTTTTTTTTCCTCCACTCCGTTTTCCTGGAGTAACTTGTGGGTAACATCTGGCATTCATCTCTCCTTTCCCCGCGCCACGGCAGAAGCCCTGGTGTGAGTCATGTCCATTTAAATATGGAAGCACATCATAAAACCTAATGGGGAGTCCAAAAGGTGAGCTTTTATGTGGTTGAAACTCAGCGCGAGGTCAAGATTGTTTGCTTTAAACACGGGGGGTCACTCGGAGCACGGAGGTGGTCCGGGAAGCCTCGGAAAGGGCTGCTCGCTCCGCACAGGAACACAGTGGGATGATGCCCGTGACTTGGCACAGCCTGGGGAAGCGGGATCAGATGCTGGTGGGGACGTGGGGTTTCACCGCTCACGCATGGGAGACCTGCGAGTGAAGTGGGTGTCTGTAAAAGCCTGCGTGTTTTACAGGACTGGGGAGAAACAGTGCTAACAACTTGTTTTTGCCTTGTTAAACTCCCTCTTGTGTTTTACTGACTCTGAAATAATGTTTAGCCACCCGGTTGTTAGGGTTTTATTGGTGAGTTTATTGCAACTAAGTGCACTGTAAAGCAAATAGGCCGGGCTGGGCGAAGCTGCTGTTTGCTCTCTGCACCCAGTCGCCTGATGTGCCCTGTCTTGAGTCAACCCTGAGCACCCGCCGCTTGTCCTGTGGCTGTCCCACATCAATCGGAGAGCTCACCATAGGTGAGCTGGGAACCATGGGCAGGATCTGTCCTCGGACACGGGAAGAGCCACTCGGAGCCTGGAGCTCCTTGCTCATCCTCGGAACGTGGGTGAGTTTGGCTGTGAGTGAATGGGCCTGGGTTACTCAGACAGGGTTATGTCCCTCTGGGTGGTTGGTGTGTCTTAGATCAGGGCTTGTCCTGGCTGTGGTGAGCCCTGCAGTCGGCCTGTCCTGTGGATGCTCCCCTTGGATACGGCTCTAAGCAGAGGCTGCAGGTGTAGGATGCAGTTCAGATGCACCCCAACCTAGAGGCAGGGAGCACTCGGCCGCTCGCCTTGCTGCAGCTCGGGGACAGCGGGGAGAGCCCGACAGCCTGGGCTGTGCTGGGGTTTTGGCTTTGCGCGGTGAGGGTGCGAAGGCAGCCGGGTGCTCTTGATTGTAAGCAAGGCAGGACACCAAGGTTCATCGGGTTCCCTCAGCCTGCCCCTCTGTCACCATCTCTCCTGCATTTTCTTTTTCTCTTTGCTTTCAGGTAGGAGACTTGCTAGCCCTTCCAAGGGGTTTCTTTTCAGGCCTGGCGGAGATGCTGCCATGTGGTTCCCATTTTGATAACTCCCCTATGGTGTCTGTTATCGCCCAAGTCTCTATTAAGATTTATTCCTGTTATTGTAGCAGTCATTCTCCCCACGACATGTGCATTGTATTTGGAGAGAGTCATAACCACTCTCCACATCCAACAGATGCTGCAGTCAGCACGACTCCTGCTCCCATTTACCAGACCTTTCTGCTAATCTGGGATTTCACCAGGAACCACAAGCGCTGGTCGCTGCCGGAGGTTTCTCCCTGTGTTTTTTGGCTGCACTAGCAGCAAAGCACTGGCCAGAGCGCTTGGCCTTTGCAGAGCTGCAGATGGGCTTCACTTGGCTTTGCTTTTCATCTGTGTTCCCCTTCAAAGCCATGGGAGATTCCTCATCCCAATGCTGGGCAGGATGAGCAAAATCACAGGGCAAAAATTTTAAGGGCAGATGGGTGCATCTCTCCTCCCTGGGACCTGAGCGTTCCTTCCATATCCTTCCCATTGCGAGCATGTCCCGAGTGGTGCCAACATTGCTGCGTGAGCCTGGGGCAGGCAGGACAATGCGGTACCAGCCCTGATGCCAAAGCACCCGGGCTTCAACCAAACAGAACTGTTCTGAGGACAGATGCGGGTGGTTTGTTTGTTCACTTCCAGCCTTTGCCCCTCTGCAAGGGCACAGCTGGGAGCTGTGGACCAGCCTGGGCACCCAGCAGCACTTCCGACGGCAAGTGGCCCTGCCGCGCTCTGCCCCGCAGCACCCGCACACCCTGCCCCTGCGCCCCTCTTCCATCCCGATGCGCTTTGGTCGGCTTGTACGGAAGAAAGGAGCTCCTAATGCTTTCCGGGCCTAATAATATCCATCAAAGCGTTTCCAGGGCCGAGGCGAGGATATACGCTGCGGCACGCAGAGCAGGAAATGGGCTCGGGTTTTCCAGCGCTGCCTCTTCCAGCCGGAGCAAAGCACGGGATCGCGGGAGGACGAGAGCGCCGCGCTCGTGGCTTTGTTTGCCCCAGAAGGAATTGATTTGATGAGAAAGGAAATTGGCTTTCTTTAATCTGTCCTTGTGCGAATTCCGCAGAGGAAGGCAGGAGCCGGCCCGCGCTGGCACGGAAGAGCCCCGACGCTGCTCCGGCGGTTCCCGAAATGGAACCACCCTTTGGTGCCACCCGCTCCGAGCTATTTGAGGGTCCGGAGGTGCTTCCAGGCCTCTGCCCATGGGAAGCAATGATGTTTTGCCAATTTTGGTCCAAGAAGTCCAAAATAGCCCTTTTTCCTCTAACTTCTGAGCTGCCTGTCTGTGCATCTCCCACCATTTGTCCCACTGGGCTCTCAAACAAATATTGGCAAAGCAGGATGTTCCTCAGGCATCATCAACATAAGAAGTGCTTAAATCGATCACCATTTTCCATTTAAAAATGCTAATAATCTCAAGAAGTGTCCCCTGTCTGCTCTCCCAAACCTGCTTCCCATAGTGTCTAGCTATGGAAAAGTAGGATTTGGGCTGAAGCCCTCTTATTCTTTCAAGAATATTTTTTGCTTTCTAGAAAGAAAAATGAACCATAGCTATATTTTTTTCCAAGATAACGGTTATCAAAGAAAGGAAAAATCTGTAGGACTCTGGATTGCTGACCAGACTTGGACAAGTGTTTTGGATGAAAGAGGAAAAGGGAGATGGTTGGAAGAGCAAGAGTTAATTACGCTTTTGCCAGAGAAGACCTAGAAATGGTACAGCATTTTGTACAACAAAACCTAAAAATACAACAAATAAACTATACAGAAGCTTAAGCCAAAATTATCCTGGATCCCTTTCAATGTCAAGCGGCTTTCCCAAGGTGACTGCACATCATCATTGCCGCTCACGCAGGGGGACACGGAGACACGACTAGCCGAGGGACCGGTGTGCCTGGTGACTCTGCTTGTCCTTTCCTTGAACTTCCCACGTGAGCATCGCAAAAGGACCCAGCCTGTGAGAAGGTGCGTTGACCCTCTTCCCTTCTAAAGGATGCTAAGCCAGGATCTTAGAAACTCAAGGGAAGTCTAAATCCCACTTGGAAGTGAAATGAGGAAATGCCCCCTCCAGGTGCCTGTGGGGTGGGAGAAGGACCAGCTCTCCCCAACCTCCTGGGCACCACCATCCACATGGGCATCCTCACCACTGTATTTGAAGATGGAGAGCAGCACTCTCCAAATACTGTCCTAAGTATTTGTAGAGGAGCCCCAGAGGGGCTGTTTGACAGGCAGGGAGCTGCATTGAGCGTGTACGGCCTCAGCAATCTGCAGGAGTGGCCACACAGTCCTGTATCCCGGCCCCGTGCACGGCTGCGTTGCCTTCCCGTATCGGTGACAGCCAGCTAGTACCTAAGGGAACCTGAGCTGGCAGCTCCTGGGAGGGACGGGAATGCCCATGGATCTGGTTCCTGCGCACAGCTGTGTTGTGAGCAGGGGATGCAGCCCCCGCCAAGCAAGTGGGCTGCAAATGCCCCCCCTGCCCCTCATGTGGGGCTCAGGCAAGAAGGAGGAAATGGAAGAGAAGAGAATGAAGCGAGCTCCAGGACACGAGCACGGACAGCTTGTTTGTCCCTGTTGGAGGCAATATTGCCCTTTATAGACAAGCAGGGGCTCCAGCATGGGCCTGGGGCTCATCTTTGGAGTTGGTGTGCGCTCCCCAATTGCCTTGTGCCTTGTCCCTTCCCCGCTGCAGGACAGCGTGGGCTGGGCTGCCTTGCAGCATGGGCCACTCAGCCCTGGCACTGACGCACAAAGGAAAATCTCTGGGATGGAATAAGACAGTTTTCCTGCTGGATTGGATTTGAAGAAGCAGCTGACATCAACCAAAGCATCCATTCCTTATGGCACTGGGGCCAAGTTTGCAATGTATCTTGTGAAATGCCCAGCAAGACAGGGCGAGGGTTTCTCCCAGCGGGAGCCATGTACGTTGTGCAGCCTCCTGTCCGCAGGCTGAGCCCTGCTTGTTGTCATCTGTGTTAATTTGCTCATGTTAATTGACTGTGTTGTGATAGTAGCACCTAATACATAACTTCATCTGCCCCATAAAAGCCCAGCGCTGCAGAGCTGCTCGTCGCTGTGGCAATTGGAGGAGGCCTGGTGTGACCACAGGGAATATCAGGGATGTTTTACTACTCTACTGGAGAAGGGTTTGCAGCTGTAAGCAGGGGGCATAGGGGACCCCGCAGCTCCTGCGTCTGGCCGGTCTCAATAATGCTCCCTGCATGTGAGGACAATGTCCCTTTACCCGTGGCCCCGTTGTGCCGTCCCGCTTGGGAGCAAAGCAAAACGAACCCGCGGCGTGAGGCTAGGGCAGCTCCAGCAGTGTGAGGTGTCAGTGCAGTTTGAGCCCCGGTGACTGAATTGAAATGAGGCTAAGCCTGGCTTAGGGCAAGATAAATGCCTGTGCAGGGTACTGATGTGAGCCTCGATGAATATAAATGTTCAGGGCCCCGGCTACAGCCGAACCTGGGGCTGTGGGTGCGAGCAGATGGTGCTCCTGGCTGCCTGCAAGAAGCTCTCACCCCACAGGCAGGGCTGCGCCGGCGGCTCTGCACTTGCCTGGCTCCCCGGCGTGCAGCAGGGTCTCCCTCACCCGCAACCATGCACGCAGCGAGGAAGCACGCTCAGATGCAGCTCGGTTTGGCATCTCAGTTTAATTCTTTCAAATTAAAAGCACCTCCCTTGGCTTTAGCTGCAGCCCCGTTTCCCCTGGGTGGCTGCACGCCGGAGCCAAGGGCATGAGCTGGGACAGGACGTGGCTGCCAGTGGCTCACACGGAGTGTGACCCATGTGTGTGCTAGACCAGGCAGTGGAGGGGCACCCACCGATTGCTCCTCGAAGCATTAATAAACCCTGCAACAGGCGGCTGGGGGAGCAGGGCAGACTGGGATGGGGTCACACTGGCAAACTCTGCTGTACAGCGTTTCTTTAGATTTTTGTTTTGTTTTCTCACCAGCTCTCTGTTGCTGGTGACATCTTACGTTTCTGCAGGGCTAGGGGCTGCCTGGGATGCAGAGCAGCTTGTGGGGGCTGTGTCCACAGGGGGACGAGGCAGGTTGGGGGTATGGGGGGAGGCTGAGCCGTTTGCTTGCTGATCCCTTCCAAACCCTGTGAGTCTCTTGCCACGGCCCCTCTCCTTCGCGCTGGGGCTTTTCCAATTGCTTTGCCCTGGTGGGGAAGTCTACCTTTCTCCCCGTCCCGGCAGGATGTGCCCTCTTTCCCCCTGCAAGGTTCATCCCCCAGGTGTTGGGATAGTGGCCCGTGGGCTTGTCAGTGGCCCCGCGGGCAGGTGTCCCCACGTTCCCCTCGTCTCTGCACTCTGCAAAGCTGCCTCCTTCAGCAGCTCTCCCAGGCTCGGAGCGGCTGCCCCGGCAGCACCGGCCCCGCCGAGCCCGGACCCGCTTTGGGGGGGCGAGCGCTCCAGAGGAGCTTGAGCTAAAACCAGAAGGGGAAAAAATGAAAGAATAAAAAAAATAGGGAAAGGGAGAAGCCGTGGCGGCTGTGTGTCGAGCAGCGCGGCTGACAGGTTTATTCCTGAGAATTTCCCCGTGCGTGATCTCCACATTGGGATCTGCAGCCGAGACACCCCATAAAACCGGCCCCAAATCTCCATAGCAAATAACGGCGAGCCGCGCTGGCGGCGGGGGCCGCGCTGCTCCGGCCCGCGCACCCGCGGAGCTCCCCGCGCAGCCCCGCGGCCCGGGCGCCTCCGCTGCGCCGAGTGAGAGCGGCCGGAGCCCGCGGGACGGCGCCGGCTGCGGCACTGGCCGCTGCTTTGTAGAGTCTCCCAGAGCTCCTCTCCTTTTTGAGACATTGCTCGCCTACTTGATTATTTCGTTTCTTCCTTTTTTCATTCTTCCTCTCTTTTTCATTCTTCATTTTTTTCTTTCCACTTCTTGTTTTTTCCCGATTATTTTCTGCCTTCACATCTTCCTGTGTTTCTTTGTCTCTTTGTGTCTCTATTTCTCCCTCACTTTCTCTCATCTTTTTATTTCTCTTTGATTTTTTCTTCTATCTCTTCTCTTCCTTTCTTTTCCTTTCTTATTTTTTTCTTTGCTATTATTTTCTGTTCTCTCTCTTGTATTTTCCTTTCCGTATTTCTTCTTTTTTTTTTTTCCTTTCTTTTTTTTTTTTCTTTTTTTTTTCTCTTCTTCCTGCTCTGCTCTTCCTCCTTCCCTTGCTCTCTACCGCGGCTGTCTCTACAGCCCTGTCGCGGGCGAGGCCGGAGGGGCGGCCGCGCTCGGGCCGAGGCTCCCCGCACCTGCCGTGAAGCGGGGCCGGGTGGGCCCGGCAAGCGCGACCCCAGCACGGTACCGGACAGGAGCCCAAGGGATCGACCCGGGCCGCCCCGCTGCGAGTCGCGGCGGAGGCGCCCGGAACGCAGCCGTTTGAGGCCAGGGAAGCGGTGGCCGAAGCGCGGAGCAGCGGCGCGATCCGCGGCCGGTGCCCGAGCGCCTTTTCTTTCGTTCTCTCTATCGCTGCCTTTCGGACTGGCTCTCTGTCGCTGGCTCTCCTTTTCTCATTGCTTTCACTTCCTATCTTTCATTCTTCATTTCTTTATTTCCTTTTTTGTTTTTATTTTTAATGTTTATTATCTATTTATTTTCTTCCTTTTAATCTCTCTCGCTGTTTCTTTCCTTTATTCTCTATTTATTTAATTAATTTCTCTCTGCGCTTCTCTTCATTTTTCTTTTTATTATTTTGATGGCTTGCCTTTTTCTCTCTCCTTTTCTTTGTCTCTTTCTTACTTTTTCTATATATTTGTTTTTATTATTATTTGCTTTTCTTTATCTTTTTTCTTTTCTTTCATTTCTGTGTTCTTTCCTGTCTTTTTCTTTCATCTCGTCTCTTTTCTTTCATCTCTTTTCACTTTTTTCTTTATCTTTTTTTCTCTTTTGTCTTTTTTCTTTCTTTTTCTTCTTTTTTATCTTTCTTTTTTTCTTTTCTTGTATTTTTTTCTGGCTTCCTCGATGCGACTGGATATTTGAGGTTCAGAGCTGTTAAATCGATTTGATATTTTCACTTCCTACGTTGCAAACGCCCGTTTCAGATTTTAAATAATAATAATCGTAGTGAATCGTAATATTAATAATAATTACTATAATAATTGTACAAAACAGCAGCAATGGTAAAAATCGATAAGTCTCTCACATGAGGCGCTGGGGAAAAAAAATGTCTTTTCTCGCGGGACCTTCGGGGCCGCGGGGCTTTTCACCTGCCCACTCTCCTCTCCTGCCCTCGCTCACAACGAATCCGTTAGTGTCGGTGGGTCCCGTTACGTGAACGCCCGCGAACTGGGGCTCCTGCTGCCGCCGTTCGCGCTGCTGCCGCCGCTCTCATTCCCGCCGCTGTTTCGGCTCCCTCCCCGCGCGGCGGCGGGGGCGGCGGCCCGGGCGCTGCTGCCGCCTGGCCCAGCGCCCCGGACGCGGGAATCGAGCGGGGAAGCGCCGAGCGAAACCGGCGCGCGCGGCCGTGTGTGCGGAGCGGGGCCGGGCCCTGCCGGGGCGCACGGTGAGGGGCGCTGGGGCCGGGGTGGCGCCGGCCCGAGGGCAGGCGCGAACGGCGGGGCGGAGGAGCCCTCGGGCCGCTGCGCACCTGTCTGCGGCGCCGCCGCCGTCCGCGCCCGCGGAGCAGCCACCCCAACCGCGGCCCAGTCTGGGGGCAGCGACTGGGGTCGCTGGGTGCCCCCAGGGGCACCTGCGCCCTGCGCCGGGGCCCGGCGGGGAGAAACCAGCCGGGACGCGGAGTTCCACCTTCCCTGCGCTGCCGGTGGCGCTTGAGGGCGAGGAGTGACGGATCTCCCCGCTCCAGCCCTCGGCGTTTCCGCACGAACGGAGCGGAGACTCCGTTCCGCACTGGGAACGGAGAACGAAGCCGTTCCCAGTGTGAGAGCGCCCCGAGTTCCCCTGCCACCTGTTCGGGAACGTGTGAGCCGGGGGCAGAGGGACCCCTCGCCCCAGTCCCCCTTCCGACGCCCTCCGGCGTCTTCCGTTGCATGTTCAGCCGCGGGCAGCGGTGGCAACAGGTCCGCCCGCCCCGTCCAGGCCGATTCACTCCAGCGACCTCGGACCGGAACGGCCGCGGCCTCCGCTTCGGGCCGAGGGGCAGGAAAGGGACGAGTGAGTGGTCAGTCCCTGCGCAGCGCAGGGAACTGCAACCTGCTCGCTCGGCTTTTTCTCCCGGGTCGGATGTTTCCCTAGTTCTGGAGAATTTGGGGCTGTTCGTTGTCGTCTCACCTCCCCCCGCAGCCGCTAACACTCGTGGGATCCTCCGAGAGGGAGAATGTTCTCGGGGCTGCGCGGAGCGGGCGCCGCGGGCGGGACCCCCTGCAGCCTGACCGCATCTCCTGCGCTTCCCGCGCTGCTCCGACCGTTTCCCACGCGCTTTCCCAACGAAATCCCCTCCCGGGGGCCGTTGTGCGAACCCGGGAGCGGAGCCCTTCCCTTCGCAGCACCAGGGCAGGGAACGAGCAGCGGCAAGAGCTCATGCCCCGTTCTGCCCGTGTGCCTTGAGCTGCGAGAACATATGCTCAAATATGCACGAGGAGTCTAGATTTTTCTCTGCAAATATTTTTACCGCATCCAAAGATAATATTTCAACAGAAGAATCAAGCCCCGCAGGCTACACACGGGGCAGCTATATATAATCCGCACCTCGCCGCGGCTCCCGGCGCATCGCTGGCGTTATGCAACCCCCGTCGCGGCCGTAGCCACCGGCTCCGCCCGCCCCATCGGGGCCCTTCCCTGGGCACCTCGCGGCTGCCGCCCGTCCGCAGGGAGCGCGCCGGGCCCTGCGGCCACCGCAGCCGCTGCCCATGCGGAGGACGGGCCCGGGGGACGCCGCCGCTCTCCGAGGGGCCGCTGCCGCCCGGTGAGTAGTGCCTCGGCGGGACAGCGACGGGCCCAGCCTCGCCGCGCCGCCCGGCACCGGGCGGGCAGGTGCCCGCACACAGCTCGCCCGCCGCCGCGCCCTTTGATTTCCGTTTTCTTCGCTTTTTATTTTACTTTTTTTTTTATTATTTATTTATTTATTTATTTTTGTGGGGAGGGAGAAGCAAGAAAGTTTTCTGGCGCTTGCTTGTGACTTAGGGAATTTGGTGGCGCGGGGAGGTGCGCCTCGCCGCCGCTCCGAGGTGCGCGGTACCTGTGCACCCCGGCGCGGGCTGCCAAGCCGCGGGGCCGCAGCACAGGAGCGATGCCCGTGGCCGGTCCCGGACATCCGCAGCGTGACGCGGGGCCCGGCTCGCTCGGCTCTTCCCTTCCCTTCCCGTCGGCCGGCTCCCCGCCGCCCTGATTGACACGGACGGCTCCGCCGCCCGCGCCGCCGCACAGCCCTCCCTGGCGGCCCGCGCCGTGCCCGGGAGGCGGGGAAGGGCCTCCCCAGCCCTTTGACACCGTCGCGGCTGCAGTTTCACTTCGCTTTCGCCGCCGCTGCTGCAGGCAACCCCCCCACCCCGGCCTCCGTGTGACGCCTCCCAGCCCCTGGATGCGGGAAAGCGCCTCTCAGGGAGTCACTTTCCCTACGTGCAGCCGGGAAAGGGGGGCCAGAAGCAGGAGGTGGTGGTTGGAGGGGAGGGAAGAGAGGAAATAAATTAATAAATCTCAGGGAAAGAGGCTTGGGGTGGGGAGGAGAAAAACTAAGAGCCCAGGGATAAATCGTTTTGGTTGTTTTTCTCCCCCTTTGGTTCCCTCTTTCTGACAGCGCTCAATCCGGCTGCCTCGGTGCTTGGCGCTGCCTGCGAAGGGCCCCGGGGAAGTTTCTTGCTAACGCTCTTCCCGAGCCGAGGGGAGAGGGTTTGGGTTGTTTTTTGTTTGCCTTTTTTTTTTTTTTTTTCACGTTTCCCTCCCCCCCCCCTTCTGGAAGGAGGGGGGTCTCGATCGCACCTCCCTGGATGGTGCGGTAGAAAGGAGGGGAGTGAGGGGGTGGGAGGGGGGGCTCGTGGTGGGAGGCTGCCGCGGCTGCTGCTCCTGCATTGGTGTCTCCCCTATGGACGAAAACAGCCCTCTGTCTCCCAAGGCAAATGCTTTCAGTATCGCCTCTCTGATTTCAGTCGCCGCCGCCGCCGAGCACGCAGGGAAGGAAGCGCTGGAGGAGCGCGGCCGCGGTGGCCGCACCAAGCCCGCCCGCCCGCACAAGATGCACTTCAGCACTGTCACCAGGGACATGGAAGGTGGGTGCCGCCGTGCAGCGCTCTGCTCCCCGCCCGCGCCCCCCTCCCCTCCGTCGTCATCCCCCGGCCCCCGCTTTGCCGAGGATTTTGCTGCTTCCAGGCTGCCCCTGCGGGGCCGGAGCCCAGGCAGCCTGTCCCGGCTCGGGCTCCGCCGCGTCCTCCGCGCTGCCCGAGCATCCTCCGAGGGTGCCCGCGGCCGCCGCGGCGCCAGGCACCGGCACTGAGACCCCTCGCGGCCCCCAGGGAGCGTCACAGCCCCGGGCAGGGGGAACCTGAGGCAGCCGCCAGGGTTGTCGCACGCCCGGGGCTGCCCTCGCTCCGGTCGCCGTCCACTCCGTCCCCTTCACGGCTCGGAGGCGCCGGGAAGGGGCTCCTGCCAAACCAGTCCCGCCTCCCCTGCCAGCCACGTCCCCGCCGCTCGGGACGTTACCTGCAGCACCCTGATGACATAGAAATAGCAACCGGTTTCCTTGTTTTTCTTTTTTTTCCCCCCTACTTCTTCTTGATTTTTTTTTTCGGGGAAGGGGGGCAAGGAGGAGTTTTTTTGTCTCAATTCGTGTGCCGCGAGGGAGGCCTGCAGAAATAACGTGGGCTCTGCGTCCCCGCAGCCCCTGACAGATCTCTCGGGTTTGCAAAGAAGAAAAAAAAAAGAAAAAAAAAAAAAAAAGAAAAGCACACAGAGAGAATGGGGGGGGGGGGCGAAAGGGGAAAAAAAAAAAAATAAAAAAAAAAAAAAAAAAAGTAAAAAGAAGTGTGTGGGGGAGCCGCGGCAGCAGCAGGCAGGAGGCACCGGGAGCTGGGAGCTCCCCGCCTGCCCGGGGGGAGCGGAGCGGAAAGGGGGAGGGCCCCGCTGGGCCGGGCGCGGGCAGTGGAGGAGGCGGAGGGCGCCCCGCGGAGCGGCGCGGAGCAGAGCGGCGGGCGGGGGGTGCGCCGAGGCTGGCGCGGGGAGAAGAAGCAGGAGCCGGAGCCGAGTCCTGACCGCCTGTTTTTGGAATGATTTCAGCTATCTCCAGCCCCTGGCTCACCCAGCTGTCCCATTTTTGCGATGTTGCAGCTTTCACGGCCAACAGCCTGAGCAGCCTGAACGCGTCCGGGGGGTACCACCTCTCCCCCTCCCCGGGGGACCCGTACGGACAGCATGAGCCGCCGCACTACGAGCCCTGCCCGGCTCCGCAGCACCCGCACCCGCCGCCCCAGCACGGCTACCCCTTCGCGGCGGCCGGGGCCAACCCGCCGCCCCCCGGGCCGGAGCCGCCCGAGAGCGCCGGGGGGGGCGCAGCCGCGGGCCCCGCCGCCGTCTCGGGCTGTTCAGCGGGGCCGCCCGCCGCCGCCAAGGCGCCCGTCAAGAAGAACCCCAAAGTGGCCAACGTGAGCGTGCAGCTGGAGATGAAGGCGCTGTGGGACGAGTTCAACCAGCTGGGCACCGAGATGATCGTCACCAAGGCCGGCAGGTCAGTGCGGAGCCCTGCGGAGGCGGCCGCGGGGCAGCGCGAGCGGCGGCTCCGGCGCCGCGGCCATTTGATCGCCCGTTTCTGCGCGTTGTGACGGAGCCGGGGGCGCGGGGAGTGAGGAGCAGAGCGGCCTGGGGGCGAAGAGCAAGCACGGCCGATCCGCGGAGCGGCGCGGGGAGCCGGGCCGGCTTGCAGACTCCGTGGAGCGTTTTATCCGCGCTGAAAAACGCTCCTTGCGCCTCGCTGCCGGACGCCCTTGGCTCTCGTTGCCCCTAGCCAAGGGCACGGTCCTTCCCGCAGGGACAGCCAGGAGCAAGGGGAAGAACAACCCTGAAATCCCGCGGTTACAAGAGCTGCTTTTATTGCGGGGGGCGGATTTTTTCTATTTCGGCGAAGACTGCGAACAGACCCCGGTTCTGCCTGTTTTACACCTCGAAATGTCCCCCGGGAACATCGCATTCCCGGCTATAGAGTAACGAGCTCTGCCGGGCCCGGCCCGGCTCGGCTCGGTGGCCAGGCCCGTTCCCGTCCGGGAACAAAGGAAGCGGCTGCTCTGGCTGCGTTAGAAACGAGCAAAACAGCTGGGGAAAAGAGAGGGGGCCTAATTAGGCTTGTTAATTAACCGCATGTAATTGCGATCGCCCGGGAGCGCCTTTGTTGCGGGAGTTCGTTGCAGGGCAGGGACGCTGCTTCCCGGGTGCCGTCTGCGCTGCACAGGCGCTGTCTTGTTCCCTCGCTTTAAAGCGAAACGAGGAGGGAGAAAATTAAAAGTGGAAAAGAAATACACCTATGTTCCCGGCGATCGCTCTCGATGAGCGCGGGAAGGACTGTGGGGTGGGGGGGATGAAGGAGCAGTGCGGGCTCCGCTCCCGAAGGGCTCGGCACTGCTGCTGCCGCGGCCCCGCACTCTGCTGCCTACGGCGTTTTTGAGACTCCTGGAGGTGGGAGAAACACGTATGTGTATTTACTACACACTTCAAAAAAGCACTTTGCTATTAAAAATAATAATTATCGGCTCAGTGTTTGGTGCAAAAGCAGCTGCCGAAGGGCCAGGCCCGCGGCGCGTTGATGCGGGCGCCAGGGCGCGATTCCCGCAGCGAAGAGTCCCGCGCCCCGCGTCGCCTCCGCCCGCGGAAGAGGCCGCGGCCGCTCCCTGCAAACGGGAGTCTCTCGAGGCGGCTTCCTCGTCGCTGCCTCACGGCGGGAGGGCTACGGGAGCCCGCTCCCAAATGGTCCCCAAAGGAAATTAACCTGGTCAAGTCGCGCGCTTCTATTTATTTATTTGTTTGGGTTTTTTTATTACCGTCCTGTTCGTTTATTTAATGATACTGAGAAATCTTCGGGCAGGCGGGTAAAAAACAAACAAAAAATAAAGCGGGGTGAAAGAAGCAGGAAAAGGCGTAGGGAAGACGTTGCGAAGCCTCTTTTGCCCCGCGCCTCCGGCTGGCCCTGCTGTTTGTCTAGGTGGGTCTTATCAACGCGGGCTGTTTGTTTTAAAACTGCGTTTTAAACTGCGTTTTAAAACAAGAAACGCCGGAACTTGAGCTAATGGGGACTTTTGCACCTTGAAAAATAATAATAACAAAAAGAGCGCCTGGAAATGTCCTCCAGCGTTTACTAAGGCGTTACGGAGAAGGAGCTGGAGGTGCCGGGCCGCGCCAGGGTGGAAGGAGCTGCCGGGCCGCGGCCCCTGTGGCCGGGCTCGGGCCGCCTCTACTCGGGGCAAGCTGCAGCAGCGCAACCCAGAAAGTGCAAGGGCGGCGCAGAGCAGGCCCGGCCCGCGAGGAGCCGGGGGTCGAACAGGGCCCCGCTCTGCTCGGTTGTTTTTTCGGGGGGATTGTGTGGGTTTGATATTTCAGCATGTTCAGACCTCCTTGTCGCAGTGTCTCCTGCCACTGCTTGCTCGGGTTTCCTGCGAGGGTAAAGGATATATCGAAGCGAAGCCATAACGAGACACAAGAAAAGGGCTCAACTTGAGCCCCCGTACGGGGGCCATCCCCGAGTCTCCATGGCTTCTTTTAGCCTGCAGCCGCTCTAGGGAAAAAAAAAAAAAATCGTGTCTTGGTGAGACGGGGACGCGAGGGGTCTGCAGGGAGCAGACGGCAACAAAACGGGGCCGGGAAGGGCTCACTGCGGGTGCCGGGCGCCCTGCGCGCCAGAGGAACGGGGCCCGCGGGCCAGGGCGGCCCGGGGCTCTGCGCACGGGAGTTTCAAAGGTGGAAGGAGGCGGGAGACGAAACTCTCGCAGTCGTGTCCCCTTCTGCAAGACGAAGGCGGCAGCGCCTTCTCCCGCCGCACCATGGCACCCCGAGGTGACGAGGCAGGGTGCGTGTGCGACACAAGCCGCCCCGCTCATCATTTGGAGGCACCTGGGAGCCGTGCGGGAATCGCTGCCCACGCTCGCCCTGTCCCCGCGTCAGCCCGTGGGCGCTGGACGGCGCGTGGGGTGCGCGAAGCCCCGCGCGAGGCAGGGTGGGGGCTGCGGGCGCGAGGCAGCGCTCGCCCTGCGCTCAGCTCTCCGCTTCTCTCCGTGCCAGGCGCATGTTCCCCACGTTCCAGGTGAAGATTTTCGGCATGGACCCCATGGCGGACTACATGCTGCTCATGGATTTCGTTCCCGTGGATGACAAGCGATACCGGCAAGTACCGCGGCGGGTGGGGCTGGGCGCCGCGCGGTGCCGCGGGCCAAGCGCGCACCCGGTCACGGATCCGCCGCCACCCCCTGGACCTCGCGCAACGACGGGACGCGACGGGCGCAGCCTCCGCGCAGGGACAGCTTGTCCCCGTCGCACCTGGGACGTTTCGGGGCGTCTCCACCTCCAAAAGCCGCCGGTGCTCGGCGGGCGGAGCAGGGGGCGCCGAGGGGCGCTCCGGTTTGGGGGAAGAGAGCGGGATTTCCCCCTCGGAGAGTCCCAGCTCCCCGCGCAGCGGAGCGGGCCGCTCCGGGCGCCGTCCCGGCAAAGACGCCGTTTATGCAGAGGCTTCAGAGCGGGCCGCCTGGCAGGAGCGCACCAATGGATTGGGGTCCGCTCTATAAATATTTAGACAGATATCCAAATTCTCAGGGCGTCCTAGAAATGTTTGCTTGTCAAAGGAAGTGGGGTATATAACATCCAATTGAGTATATCTTTAAAAAGTAATGCTTCTGCTCGAGCCCAATGGTGTCTAATTCTCCCTATGCAAACACCGGCGTTTAAAGTAAACACGTTTATAGAAGATTGGTTTCTCTGTTTTAAACGTTACTGTTGAATATGTACTTTGAAAGAATGAAACAAGACTGCTAAACTCTGGAACTGCTATTAAGCTGCGCATAAATTTCCACTCTTCACTTAGAGCCAGAATATTACCGTATAGAGGGCTCTCTTTCACCTTTTTTTTTTTTTTTTCACTAGTTTTTGTAAAGGGAGAAGAGCATTTGCGGCTTCTAAACCGACACCGCCCCGGTTAGCGGGAAATTTCCCCCATCCCGCAGACCCCTCCCGGCAAGCGCCCCCGGCGAGCTGATAAAATACGATTTCCCCCGCTACACACGCAGCCCGCGGGCGGCTGTCGGGAGGCGCCCGTGCCCCCCGTGTCCTTGGGAAGCGGGAGCTGCCCGGGGGCCGCGAAGCCACCGCTCACGGCGCTGTCCTCGCGGCAGATACGCCTTCCACAGCTCCTCGTGGCTCGTGGCCGGCAAGGCCGACCCCGCGACCCCTGGCAGGGTGCACTACCACCCCGACTCCCCGGCCAAAGGGGCGCAGTGGATGAAGCAAATCGTCTCCTTCGATAAGCTCAAGCTCACCAACAACCTGCTGGACGACAACGGGCACGTAAGTGTCCCAGGGGAAGCGGCGGGAGAGGCGGCCGGGGCTGCCCGGGCTGCGCGCTGCGCTCTCCATGCTCCGCCTGGATCAGTTATTGTCTCCTTGCTCGTTTTATCATTCAGATCATTTTGAACTCCATGCACAGATACCAGCCGCGTTTTCACGTGGTCTACGTGGACCCCAGGAAAGACAGCGAGAAATACGCGGAGGAGAACTTTAAAACTTTCGTGTTCGAGGAGACGCGCTTCACGGCCGTGACCGCCTACCAAAACCACCGGGTGAGCGGACCGGGGCCCCGAGAGGAAACGGAGGAGCCCGACACGGGAACCGGCCGCAGCGGCGGCGCGCGGGGCTGCTCGGGCCCCGTGCCGGGATGAGCGCCCGGGCGGTGGCTGCCCGGCAGTGCCGAGCGTATTCCCGAGCGTTTTTCCTGCTCCTGCTGCCCATCTGCTAAACCCATTGCGGCCAGAGGAAGCCGATAGCCGGGGCGCTGCAGCGGGGCCGCCCTGGTGTAGAGCGCTCGTGCTGCCGGCCGGTGGCCTGGGCTGCCCGGGGACACGTTGCCCGTGTCAAGCCGAGAGCCGGCGAGCTGGGAACCCACGGGTTTCCCATCGCCCAGAGCCGCTCACGGCTTGTTTGGATAAACCTGTGATGTTGCTTCTACGGGCTCCCTCCCTCCTGGGCTGTTCCTCAGTACAACATAGTTGTATTGATGGCGGAGGGGGAGGGGGTACACGACACGACTCCCTCTCCCCTAATCCCAGGCAGATTTCAACCAGCAGCTAATCCTCCCGCTTCTTTAAATCGCATCAGGGTATCAGGGTAATGAGCAGTCATCCTGGCTGCACCTACAAAAGCGGTTTCAGCGCAGGTTTTCCCAGTGCTGCTCGGGGACCGGTCCCTGCCCCGCATCGATGCGCGGGCCCCTGCGAGGGGCGCAGCGGCCCGGCCGTCCCGCACGCACTCGGTCGCGGGCAGGCGGCGGCAGGGACGCTTCTGGCAATAGCCGCGAGCAGCCCCTTTCTGGGGTGGGGTGGTCCCAGAACGGGGCTCGGGCCACGCACGACCTCCCCGCCGGACCTGGGCCGACTGCGCCTTTAAGGGGCTCCGAGTCCCTCCCCGCTGGCATTTGCCTGATGGCTCCGGACAGCTGCTCTTTCTCTCCTGCTTTCTATCAGTTTGACCTCTAAGGCTGGAACTGTCACTGAGGGGCTTAAAGTTTGTTTTTCAACCCATTCCGGAAACTCACAATCACATACTTTATCCGTGGATTTGCTTAAATATAGAAAATGTCCTGTCTTCTCCCTGGCGAATTAAATAAATACATAAGTATGATTTATCCAGTGATTTGTCTTAGCTGCTCCAGTGGTGACCCATATAATGTGGCATTTTCTTACAAGTGCATTTATGCAGCTTTTGCAGCCAATTTGGGCTGCCTCTCACTTCGCCTTGAACTCATATTAGGTAGCGTCCTACCCCGCATTTTCCACTGGAGGCAAATTGTGTATTTGTGCTCGACAGCACTGTGCCCCAGCAGCAGCGCAGCCGCCCACGCCACCCGGGGCCATGTTAACATAGGAACAACTGACCCTAAACGTCTGGGCACAGACACATTTGTCACCCAACCCAATGTGTGACACTCACGAACTGTTCTCTGCTTTTTCTTACAGATTACACAGCTCAAGATCGCCAGTAACCCTTTTGCCAAGGGATTCAGAGACTGTGACCCTGAAGACTGGTAAGACTGCTTCTTTGCTGACCACAACGAGCCCCCTCTTGTCCCCAATTTAGCACATTCACATCATGTTGAGGGGGTTCCTCGCTCACCAGCTGCAGCAGTGCATGCACATGCCGTTTGGCTGGAGCGATAGCTCAGTATCACTTCTCCTCTTCCTTTTCCAGGCCCAGGAATCACAGGCCCGGGGCCCTGCCTCTCATGAGCGCTTTTGCCAGATCCCGCAACCCGGTGTCTTCCCCTGCGCACCAGAATGGGACAGAGAAAGGTGAGAGGCATGAGTGGCCGGGCCTGCCTGCCTTGCCCTGGCCACGCAGCTGGCACCACACGTGTGCTGGGAGCCAGCCTCACTCATACCACTGGGGCACAGCCACCTGCAGTGGGCACAGTCCTGTGTGTCCCTATTGCTAACAAGCTTTGCAATGGCATCTATTTTTTATTTTTAAAATAGACATCTTTTTAGTCTAGTTCACTTTTATTAGGTCCAAACACTCACTACTGTTGTGCAGTTGTGATCAAACAAGGGAGGAAAGCAGGGAGGTGGTTTAAAGCACCTTTTCCTCTTAGTGTCCTGTTTCAGTTTTGGGTTGACAGTCTAGCTTTCAGGTGAGTGTGGGCAGCTCGCAGCGCGTTGTGATGCCCACTGCCCTCCAGGAGCCATGAGCGGGTGGGCAGCACAACCCTGTCCCTCGCCAGCTTCCCCCCTGCCCAGAGAAACAACAGCCGGCACAACCGGAGGCCTTTCCTCCCAGCGCGCTCCGGGCTCGTAAAATAAAGGGAAGTTTGTATTTGTTTAGCGTTACACAATTGCAAAAATCCGGGGCGTGCAGCGACTCGCCAGCCCGCGACGCCCCGTTCGTGGCGGCGGGAGGTGCTGCCCCCGGCCCGCTCCCCGCCGCGACCCCGCGGCGCGGGCAGGGCGGGCGCTCACGCCGTCCGCCCTCGCTTTCCCCTTGCAGATGGCGCCGAGGGCCGGCGGGACTACGAGCGGGAGGCGGCGGGCGGGACGCCCCTGCACGGCGACGCCGCGCACCAGCAGCTCATGTCGCGCGTGCTCAGCCCCGCGCTGCCCGGCGGCGGCGGCGCGGGCGGCGGCCTCGTGCCGCTGGGCGGCGGCGG
>JAVCKT010025604.1:4201-28598 GCA_032273925.1 Rhynchotus rufescens
CCAGGCCGGGGGCTGCATCTGGCAGCCCCCCGGCGCTGCACGTAGGCGCCTGGCCAGGGTTGCGCTCACTAAGCAGTTTTCTTTACAGTCGTGAAGGAAAAGATTAAAAAAAAAAAAAAAAAAAAAAGAGGAGAAACGGAAAATATTTGGGGGCACCGCTGAGCCCTGCTGCAGCCCCTTGTGCTCCAAGAGCCACCAAAGCCCCTTTCCAAAGCCGCTCCTAACCCGACCGGCCCCACTGCCGGGTCCTGGGGGTCCTTCTAGCCCGGGGGGAGAAATGAGGAGCTTGGGCGGCGCGATGCCGGGAGAGCCGAGCCCCGGCGCGAGATGCGGGGGACATCTGCTGGGGGCCTCCTAAAATGCACCTGAACAAGGCACCTGCTAAACTGCACCTAACCTCGGCACCTGCTAAAACGCACCTGAAGTCGGCACTCCGGCCAAGCCGGGCCCAAGGCAGCGCCCGCGGCGGGATCCAAGCAGCTCTGCCGGGGACCCTCCTTCCCGAGCCGCTGGCGACGTCACCAATGGGGCCTCAGCTCTCCCTAAGAAAATTGCTGGGGAAGCGCTTTAAAAATCACTGCAAATAACTCTGTGGTTAAAAATTGCTCCGTCGGTTGATGCTTATATACAGGAGTCAGTTTTTGTGCTATAAACGTGGTGATTGTTTCGTTTCTTCTCTCTTTTTTCCCTTTTTCCTTTTTTCTTTTTCTTTTTTTTTTTTTTTGAAAAATACACTAAGCGACAAGAGCTGCTTTGCTATTTTCTAATGAAGACACTACTCACGCTTAAATATCCAGTATTTATCATAGGAACAAACCCAAACAGTAAAGTGCACCCATGTACAGAGAGAACGGATGGAAAACCGTCAGTGCAAGAACCCTGTGAAAACGCCGCACGTGGGACCGTGAAAATACCCGCCCTGCCGGCCACAGCTTAGGTGCTGCTTCCTCTTGGCATGGGCGAAAAGGGGGAGTTTGGAGGTGATCTGTTTCCCTTGGGACACCAACCCCAAAGCCACGGGCAGGGGACGTTTCTGCAGGGCAGCAAAGCCCAGGCAGCTCTTGCAGCCGTGACGCCCTGGCTTCTACACCTCCAGGCTGCAGCTTGAGCCTATAAGATAAGACCAGGGCTGAACTGGGTTGTTTTGGCTTTTTAAAGCAGCAGCTAAGGGCAGAAAAAGCCACTGATGCCTTCAGGAAAGCGGGGGGACGGGAGGCTCGGCGCAGACGTCGCTGCTGCTCCGCACCACGGACAGGCTGACACAGCAGAACACGCTACTGGAAAAAGAGAGGAAGTCCCCAAAAGCCATCACGTCCTTTTGCAGGAGAGAAACAGCACATGCACCTGCCTGGGTCCCTGCAGCAGTCGAGCCTAAAGTTCCTGCTGGTTTCCAACCTGCTTTGCACATCCCTGCAACGAAGCAGAGGGTCAGGACGGTGTCGCACTGCAAGAAAGCGGCCGCCGACCCCGGTACAACCGCCAGCCTGGGGAAACACAGGAAGAGAGACGAAGGGGCACGGGCGTCTCCGAGGCCCACGGAAGCAAAACGGTCCCCACCAGCCACGGGCGCCGCCGAGGTGTCTCCGAAACACGCGCCTCCGTCACGCCAGGGTTACGCGTGTCCCGGTCCGAGCGAATCGGGCAGCAAGATCGCAACGAGAGGAGCCAAAAGCAAACCAAAGAAAGCAGGAGAGAAAGCTCAACCAAAGCCAGGGGTTGCTTAGAGCTTCAGCCAAAGCCTTCGTCGGTGTAAATGAATGCAGCTGCGCTGGCATCCCACGGGGTCGGACCCTTCCACTTGGCTTGGCAAGTTTTCCACCTACTCCTAGATTCGCGTAGCCCTTGGAAACACTGGGATATTGCTCCTCTCGCTCTCGCTCTTAATAAGGTCGCATAGGAAAGAGATTCAGCACTGGGCAACAGGCACTATTTTGCTTTAAAACAAGCTACAGGATGAATGCATTGCCCCTCCATGCCCGGCTCGTGGCATTGCTGGCCCTTGGCAATGGAAAAAGGCAGATTGCACAACAGCAAGCTGAGAGGAACCCAAGCATCAGTAAAGAAAGTCCCGCCGCCCTCCCGTAACATCCTGGAGAATAATGGGGAAAGATCCGTACAAAGGGTTTCAGAAGGGTCCTCTGCTTTTCATGCTGCCTTGACGCAATTAGCTTAGAAAAAAAAGGAAAAACCAGCAACAACAAAAAAGACAAACCCAAGAAAACGTCCTGAAACGGATTGCATAAATAAATTATAAATATCTTTTTTTTTTTTTTAACTACAGGTCCTTAAAGAGGAGAAGAGCATCTCTAACATCTCCAGGTGAGGAACACGGCCATCGCTTCCCAGAATTTCAGGAACAGATCTTGCAGCTCTAAGGACACAGCCACGCAAGGGCCTGGCAGGGACACGAGCTCTGCCAACGTGTCTGCTCGGACCCTTCCTGTCTCACAACACGTTAGGCATCCCCATCGAAAAAAGAACCCCCAAACTTCCTAAATTGCAGTTTTCTTCCTCAAATACAATTCCCTATTCGGATTTCTTTTTCCTTGCAAGCAAAACAATAAAAAAAAGGGAGTGAAAAGGACAACGCCAAGGTTACAGCATGCTGGTGGCAGCGCGGTGCTGCGCGGGATCCCGGTTTGCGGAACGCTCGGGCTGCTGCCGGCCCCATCCCTTTGACGCCCAACACGCACAGGAAGGGGCAGCTTTAATCCCTCCGGATACTCCCTGGGAACGCCCTGGAGGAAAGGGCTCAGTGCCAGGGCGCTGGGAACACAACGCCGCGTCCCGTCCCGTCCCGCCTGGCAGGCGGCACCGCCACCAAACCACGGCCACAACTCGCAGGAAACTCCTCTCCACCCCACAGGACTCCTCGGGATGAAAACCGCACCGCTCCTCCGGAAAATCAGCTCTTGCTGGGCCGAGCGAATGGCACGGGGAGCCGGCGGCTCCCTGCTCTCTTCCCAACACGGAATTTTCATCGGAACGGTGTAAGAGCTCATTGAGGCAAAAGAAACTAATTTAGAGCAAACGTGACTGTCTCTTGAAAAGAGCTGGTTACCTCCCAGTGTGGAGGGGATGGTTCTCGCCTACCCCACGCCGTGTGCTAAAATCTCCTGGTTGGCAGCTGAAAACCGTGAGGGAACTTGCTCTGAGCTGGGCAAATGGTACCGGCTCGTCTGATGGCGGCTTCACAGTCAGCTGGGTGACAAGAGGGCTGGAGCACGTGCATGGCTGTCTGAGCACCGCACAAAGTACCAGAGAAACTTGGTCATGTAGCTACCAAAGAGAAATAAAAAATAATAAGAAGAATATGCATGGAAATCAAGCTTGGAAGTGTGTGCTGCAAACATAAGGATCTTACTCCAACAAGCGTCTTTCACACATTAGACTCCACAAACGGTCTCTTTGGTTTGATTGGGGAGGTCTGCCCTTGTCTAGAGTCCCTGGAGAGCTGCCTGTACAGGTTGTCCTGGTAGGCCTGTGCAACAGGCAGTGTCCTAGCCACCTTAACATCCGGATACGAGGAGGCTTGGGTGACTCTCTCCAGGAGGTCTCCCCGGGACCCATTGGCTAGCATCCCATGGGGGCTGTAATAGTCTTCCTCTAGCAAATGGCCATTCTGTGCATTGTTGGTTTTGTTATAAAAGGCAATGTTGCTGATTGAAGAAGGCGGGCTAAATGATTCTGGCTGGGGGAGGTTGCCAGGAGATGTAGGACTAATAACAGTATCCACTGATGACACAGCCCAGGTCCGGTTCTGCTGATGGAGATGGGGGTACTGCTGAGTCCGAGCGGTTTTATCTATTATTCCCATGAACGGCGTGGTCCTGGAGCGGGCTGGCTCGCTGGGGTAACCCCCCTGAGTTGGAGAGACCGGAGAAAGTTCATCGCACGATCTGTCATAGGCAGGCTTGAGAGGAATCTCCATTTGCTGAATAGAAGCAGAAGGGCGGAAATTAGGCGTCAGGTTGGAGGTGGATGAGATGCTATTGCTGGAAGGAGAGAATCTGAGGCCAACGCTTTGAGAATGAAGCAGCGGTCTTGGAGTTGGTGGGTGAGGCTTGATTTCACTGGGATTAACTGTAATGGGCCTCCTGATGAGATGAGACACGTCTGGAGAGCCCAGCTGGCCCGAGGGAAGGGAAGAGCGCTCCAGGTCCAGCTTCGAGTGACACACCGGATAGTAGGAAGCCGACTGACTGCGTCCGATCTGGGGCGTCTGGCTGTACCTCATCCCGCCCCTGTACGCCGAGGAAGGCCGCTGCGGAAGATCTTCTTTGGCTAGACCTCCATGCTGACAAATGGCTCCTGCGCTGAGACTCACCTGAACGTGCTGCACCGGTCGGCTGTCACCTACAATTCCACCGATGGAGCCTTGATAGACCAACCTGCTCTGACTAACCCCCATCTCCCCGGACGCCGACTGGTATTTGCTGGCCATCGAGTGGGCAACTTGGCTGTAAGCACCGGTTGGAATCACAGTACTCGAATGCACGGCGGAGCTGGGCTGGTTGCTCCTCACGATCTGCGCCTTGGCCGGCTGCAGCCTCAGCCCTTGCTGGGGCACCGCCACGGGAAGCTGGGGCATCTGGAAAGACCGTTGCGTCATTTTGGATAACGGAGACTTTGGTCTACCAGGGAGCTGACTGACACCGCTGGGCTCTTGCTGATAACGAACTGGGGAACCAGACTGGGACCTATAAACACTCATGCTCTCTGCGGGGGGGCTGGCGCGGTACTGAGGACCTCTGCGAAGCGGGGAAGGTGGTGGACTCTGATACTCCTTCCCTTGGCTTCCAACGGGAGGTGGACTGAAGCGGTAAGAGGAGCCCTGGTGAGCAGGGGAAGTGTGTGGAGGACTAGGTCTGTAATGAGAGTTCTGGTGTGTTGGAGACAGAGCAGGAGACGTGGACTGGTATCCCTGCCTGGTTGGCGAACCCACTGAGCTATTGGACCTGAAGTCAAAGACCTGATGAGAGCCAAGAGGCGAGCCAGAAATATAGGCTGAGTCCCTGTGAGCTGGGGATGGCGGCGGGCTCTGGATGACCGGTAGCCCTTGGTTTGGCCTCGACTCCGTCTGCAAGCCAATGGACACATTTTCCACATCCTGTTCCAGGTACTCCTCCTCAAAGAGGTCTTGCACGGAATAGAGCTCTTCGTGTTGGGCTTCGGGTTCGGGCTCCACGGGCAGTGGCACCTGCTGCTGTTGCTGCTGCTGCTGCTGCTGCTGCACCTGCCTGCACTCCTCTTCCACCCGCATGAGCAGCCGCTGAATCTCACGGTTGTTCGGACACAGCTTGATGGCCTCGTTGAGGTCCTCCAGGGCTGCTGAAAACTGCCTGCTTGACAGAGGGACAGAAACGAGAACTGAAATTACTCGGGAATGGAAGGGAGCTGTTCTTGGAGGCCAGAGGCTCCTCTGCTTTACTGAGGGAGAGGCTGCGGGAGCTACAGCCGGCCTGAGCTCGGCCTCCCGGGGGGTTATTTTGCGCTGCGGCCGTTCTGGGCAAGAGGGAAACGTGTTCCCAGCCGAGCACAAAGACCCAGCCTCTGCTTTTGTTTTCTCCCTGGCACATGAGCGAAGGGGAAACCAAAGCACAGGCAGCCAAGAGCCAAGCTCCCCACGGCTGCAAACAGGCAGAGCTTTGGTGGAGCCAGTGAAAACTCAGCTGCCCCTGCCTGCCGCCAAGAGCACCCATGGGCAGGGCTGGCTCCGCAGCGCGGGGGGCCAAGGGGCAGTACGGGGGGCCAGGCCGTGTCTCCCGTCCGTCGCCTGACCTCGTCCAAGGAGGAGCTCGGCAGGGAGCCCCAGGGCAGGGGCTCTGCGAGGGCTGCGGGAGCAGCAGGGAGCCGGGGATGCAGGGAGCTGGGTTGTCATTTACAGGGGCACTGTTTGCTTTTGAGCACAAGCATCTATTTTAGCGTGATTGCGAGCCGGGGAACGATCCCCACCTGGGTCTGAATGTGCATCCACCCCACTTCACTGCCCTGCCATAAAGAAATTCTCCAGCACCTCCCAACAGCCTCTGCCTTGGCAAGACCCATTCAAAACCAAGGAGAACAAGTGTTTTGCCCCCAGATAGTGCTGACCTTAGAGGTGCTAACGTGCACAAACCACGGAAAACAGTGAGAAAAGCCAAAGTGACGACGGTTTCTGTCCGAGAGACTAGGGGAGACAAGGACACTTGCACGTGGGGGAAGCTGCTGCCACTAGAAGGCAACCAAGTTCTTACACTTCTTTCAAAGCCTTTTGGAAGCAGTGGAGAGCAAACCACTAAAGGCCAGGTAAAACTGGCGTGGTTCAGCTAGCAGGACTTCGCTCCAGAGCATGTCACGGCTTCACCTCCCACATCAAGACCTGGCTGGACCAGGTGGTGCAGCATGGAAGGTCAAACTGTGGTGGTGTCTACTGGGCCCTGGGCCACTCAGGGCCACAGACCACCGGCTCTGCTGGTTCTCTGCACTGCTGTGCAAGACACTGTAGCTCCAATTTAAATCTGAGATTTGTGCAACGACAGCGTGCCCAAAAAGCGTGCCCGTGGCTCAAAAGCAAGCCCTCCTGCTCACATAGCAATGACATTGGTGGGTTTTGAAAAGAATCTAGTCCCACATCTTTTTAGTCTTCTGGCAGGTCAACAAGGGAATCTCCAGGCTCCATTTTTCTCTCTCCTCACCTGCTGCTGCGTTTGGCCCTTGCTCTTGCATAGTAAGCTTCATAAGATTTCGGTTTCAGCTCCAGGGCTTTAGTAGCAAATTCCTCCGCCATTCCAAAATCCTGTCATTACAATAGGTGGGTAGATAAGTAATTGAATAGATATAAATATAAAAAAATATGCATACAAGTTGGGAAGAAAACAAACTTACATTGGACTTTTTTTTTTTTCCTGCTTGTAAACAGGGAAATCTATTGGCCACGCAATCCCTGGCCAATATCCTGCAGCCCTGAGGAAACGTGGTCTCACAGAGGCTGGAATGTGATCTCATGAAGGATTTTTCAACAGTGGAAAGCAATCAGAAGCCCTTCCCATGCCCCTGCTCCCACTCTGTAGAAGTCTGTGAGACACTTTGAAGGGATTGACTCAAACTGTGCATGAAAGAAGGGGCTACAGATACATTGGTAACTGCAGCCAGGGAAGGTGGCACCACAATGCAGAGACTGATTTGGGGATTCTGAGTGGCAGCACCAGGAGATCACACCAGGGCAGCCATCCGTAAGCAAGGAAGGCCGTCTGTGTCTTAATGAGACCCATGGGGAGCTGCGTGCAGGCCAGGTAAAGTCTCCGATACACACGAGGCCACAGTACAGAGTCTGCTCCTGTCTGTTAACATCTTGGGCTTACTCTCAGGCATGTGCCAGAACCTGCTTTTCTGCCATTTGACAAAATTTGGCTTTTGAATATAGAAAAACGTACAGTAGAAACATTCCAAGCACGGCCTTTAGGTATTTACTTTGGTCTCTCTCTTCAGTACCAAGGTGTTTTCTAACTAAGCTGGGAACGTGGTCAGGAGGAAGGTACCTTATGGACTAACCTATAGGTGCAAAACCTGCAGAATAACTACAACCCCCTGAAACTTTCTATCACAGAATCTGACATTGCCCATTAACAGCTAGCTGAAAATATTGCCCCTGAAGTGCAGCCTTAGCACTGAGTTGGTTGATTTAAAGAAAAGGTCCCCATCTTTCAAAGCTCTCTATTGCTTTCTCGCCAGCGTTATGATTTTGCTCCCATTGCCTTTCACCTGCCTCCTTCCCTGCTTAAAGAAATGCAGGTGCCACCAAATCCTTTCCATGGGAGCAGAGCGACAGCGGGTGGCAGCTCTGGGAGGAGGGGGAGGACGTGGGGGTGTTTCTGCATGATTCACCGCCCCGGGAAGCACCAGCCCCTAAGCACATGCTCCTTCGTTTAAAATTAATTAGCATTCACAGGAGCCCATCTCCTGGCTCCTCCCTGCCCACTGCCCTAGAAATCAGAAAAATGCCTCCGCCCCCAATTCACACCATCATCCAAAGGGAGCAATCAAAAATTCAGAAAGCTATAAACATCGCAATGAATTTTTAATAGGCAGAAATGAATATTAAATCATTACTTTATGGCTTTGGAATTATAAAACGCCAGTGCTCTGTGAAGGACAACCAGGTTACAGAGAGGAGAGACCTCAGGCTGGAGCACAGCTACAGGAGAGACACGTCCCAACGGATGGGCGGGAAGGTGGCACCTTGCTCTTAAGGCCACGAAGGCTGGGGGGACTTACGTTCATTTTCCTTCGACATCGGGAGAGGTTGAGCAGGAGCGACACCTTGAGCTCCCGGAAGGTTTTCAAGTCTTCTCCAAACCCTTCCCTGGGGAATTTTTTCAAGGCATACTGGTAGCGCTGGGCAGCCTCCTTCACTTTACCTTTCTAATGGAAGGAGAAGAACGTCAACACAAAGCCCTCCGTTGAGCTCACTGCACCGTCAGAAAGTCACTCACCAGCCCCACGAGTGTTTTGGGTAGTTGGGGTAACATGGCTCACTATTTAGCTCTTTTCTAGGACGGAAAGCCAGAACATTTGATCAGGGGAAAACTGTGGAAATGCAGATGCCTTCTGCAAGATGAGATCTCCCATTTCACCACGTTTGCAAGCTAGAGCAGGAAACACAGCATGAACTGTTGTGCGTCAGCTTGATGCAGCCCCTCGATCTGTTCCCTGGTTACGTGGTCTTTGGAGCGCCAGTGCAAGAGGACACACAAACACAAGCCCTTCGGAGCCCACTCCTTCTGCACGACACCGCACACCTCTCTGACAGCAATGTGTCATCTTGGCAGCACTTAGATATGAAGAGTTGGGCTTTTGGTGGCGTTCCTGGGGTTCAGAGAAGCCTCTGCGACGCCTGGGACAAACTTCAAGCGCTCTGAAATTGGGCAAATGGATTGGGATTCATCTCCACGGACTTCAGGTGTCTAAAAATGAGGTGTCTGCATCTAAGCCTGTCAACTGGGTTCCTTTTATAGTTATTGGGACGCAACAGTCACCTTCAAAGGGTGACTCACCCTCGCTATTTTGGGCACCTCTTTTGGGGATGGGATGATTTGAGTCCTGAAGGGGAGCAGCCGTGGCAGGGAGGGTGAAAGAAAGAGGGCAAAGCAGGATCTAGGACACGAGCTACTCATGATGACCGAGACATAAATTCTGCAGCTGCTAATAGCAAGCTTTACAACCGTTCAGACTCAGGTTTCTCAGCTGTATCTCTGGCAGATCCCTCCGGCTGCAATGCCAGCTCTGCATATTTGCTGCCTCGCCCTTCGAGGCTAACAGTGAATCACTGTTGTACTTGCACATTTTCCGTGTGTGTGCAAATCTCCAGGTTTTCAAGATCAGCTTAAAATAAACACAGAGCAAGAAAGGTGCTCGGGCTGCAGCGGTGCAATGTCCTCTCAGGGGCTTAAGGACACAACATAAAGGCAGCCCTGTCCTGACGATGCACTCTCATTATCAAGGGTTTCTTTCACTGGCTTTGCTGGGATATCCTCTCTGGCTGCCTTGTTCCGCTGCGGTGGGAGTGCTCAGTAACGGCATCGCTGCCAGACCCGAGGCAACGACCTCAGCATGGAGAATCTCCGTGAAACACTTGGGTTCTGGGGTTTGCAAAGAGGAAATGAAGACTTGGCTCAGATCCAGAATGCAGACAGACTTGGCTTTGTTTCAGCCTTGTTTTTTAACAAATTTTGGCAATCAACCCCCGTCTCCCCAGCCCAACTAACCCAAACCAAACAGTGTGCAACACAAGGGACCCTGCAGGCAGTAGCTTTTACCTCCCATGGTCTAAGGCAGCAGTGTTGAGGTATTCCACGAAGAACAAGACCTCAAAGAGACGGGCCAAAGTCACTTCTCCCTTTCTCCAGAAAACCTCCTCTCACCTTGTAAAACATGTCTCCCTCCTCCATCAGCTTGCTCAAGAGGATGATCATGATGTCGGGTTTGGAGGTGGCCATCGCCCATGTTGCTGGACCTGCAGTGTACAGGATGCATGATGGGTAAAAAACTCATACAATGCAAGGGTGGTAGGAAGCTGGGTGGGAAAAATATCCTGGGGTGGGAATTTCTGCTGGAGAGAACAACTTGGCATGGTCAAGGAGCAGAGCGCTCCAAATTACGGAGCTGACAGTTCCTCTTGCACTTAAATTGACACTGTTTGCACTGCAAAATGCCTGTTCTTGGCATTTTATACTATTTTTAGTGCTATCTTTAATGCTATCCTTAATGCTATTTTTAATGCTATTCCTAATGCTACTGTTCTTGGGAAGGACCAAATCACTTCCACGAGAGGGCACTCCAGGTTGGAGAACCGCCCAGCGTGGCCAGGAGATAGAACATGTTTCAGGAAAACCAAAGTGGTGACGTTTTATGTAACTCAGCATTTCTGCATTGAAATCTCAGTAAATGCCCAGGGCAGCGACGGCTCGGCCGTCCCTTGCGCCTCCAACTGACTTGGGATTTCTAACTTCACCACTGGCATTAGAGGAGGGAACAGGGCGCACGCTGGCGAACGTCACCAAAGCAGAGGTGGTGGCTCATGACCAAACTGTCCTCCAGGCTGGTGCCAGGCTTGGCACGAGGGAGCACGGTGGCCGTGGGGACCCCCTGCACAGTGGTCACCCCTAGTGCAAATTTGGGATGAGGACTCATTAGTGGGGATGCAGAACAAGTCAGCGATGCTCTAGGAGTCGAGCGGGTCCCTTTTAGGGGTGGCGAAGCAGTTAGTTTAGGCGTTCAAGTTATTCTCTGCAACAGTTGTTAAAAAAAAATTATTTGAAGGTGAGGAAAATTAAAAGATTAGAGGTGTTGGGGACGCATGCAGGCTAAATCAAACAGGAGAAAGCAAGGCTGACAAAGCTATCAGATCGAGGCTGATGCTGACAGCAATGAGATATACCTCGTGGGCGACTCGGTAACGTCTGACAACCTTCAAAGAAAGGAGAAAACAAAAAGTTGTAGGAGAGAGGGGGGAAAAAATGGATGAAGGTGAAAAAAAAAAAAAAGGAAAGGAAAAACAAAAAAACAAAAAACAAAGCAGCTGTGAGAGGCAGGCAGCGAAGAAGCCAATGCACCAGCAACATCCCCTGTGACAGGAAAAGGCAACGCGGCAGCGGCGGCGCGGGGCGGCTGGCGCCGAGGGCGGCAAGCGCAGCGCGAGCGCAGGCGGCAGCTCCCAGCGGTGCACGGCCAGAGCGCTCGTCCACTCGGCACTAGTAGAGACGGGAGAAGCGTTACCAGAGGAGAGACCTGGCCGCGGAGACGGGCCTTGATGGCTTAACTGTGCTACGTAACGCGAGAGCGAGAAATGGGCATCTCTCGAGCTCCGGATCTATCTTTACGTGGCCCCGTTCGGGCAATCCGAGCAAGCAGCGGGGCTGGCCGGCCGCTCTCGAGGACCAAGCGGCCGCCGGGCTGGGGCTACCTCGGCGCTCCCGGGGAGGCCGGCGCCGCCGCTCGCCAGTCCTGCCTGCGTCCGGGGCCGCCGCAGCGGCCTCCCCTGCTCCCTACCTATCTTGGCTCCTTTCTTCAGCAGGGTGACGACGACGGAGGTGTTGCGGCAGCCCACGGCGCGGTCGAGGGGACGCATCCCGCTGTAGTCGACGTGCTCGATCATGGCCCCGTGGTCCACCAGAAACTGCACCTGCGAGGAGGAGCGCACGGGTCAGCTCTGCTGCGGCGCGGGGGCTTCCAAGCTTCTGCTCATCCCCTGGTTATGCTACGACCATCGCTACAGAGCTGGAGGTTCCGCTGCTCTCTTCTTTTGCCCTCTGTGAAAGCGCTTGCACGCATGAAGGTCTAGGGCACCTCTGCCTGGGGCTGCAACAGATCCTAAGGATCTAGTAGATACCTTTAGGATGTCCCCTCTCAGTCTTGCAGGCACCACAGGCCACTCACCACCTCTGCGTCGCCGTAGAAAGCCGCCAGGTCTAGCGGGGTCCGGCCGTTCTTGTCGGCGTGGTCCGTGGCCGCTCCGTTCTCCACCAAGGACCGCACCACCGAGAGGTGCCCCTTGAGGCAGGCCCAGCTAAGGGCCGTCAGGCCCTCCTTGTCCATCAGGGAAATGGAGGCACCTGCAAGAACAAGGGTGGGTTCCCTTCAGAGCTCCCGTCGCATCGCGCCGCAGCACAACAGACCAACAGCTTGGACATGGACGGCAACTTATTTTTAGAGAGTCCGCTCTGCATGGAATTATTAATCACTATATTAACAATTCTCCCACCACGGGTCCCACCCTCCATGGCAATTTCACATCCACTGCTAGAAACCGCCCGAGTTGCTTGTTCACACCCCGCCGCAAACTCTTTCACACTTCAGAGCCGTGGGCTTTTCTGGCAAACGCCAGCTGAGCAGCAGGGCGGAACTGACAGCCCTCATCTGAGAAATCCGTCTTTTAACTGATTCCTATCAAACCCCGTTGCAGCCGGCGTGCCGCAGGGGTGAAGGCCACTGGGCATCAGCAGGTGCCAGTGCATCGCGGGGAGTGAAGCCGATTCAGCTCCACTCCTCTCAAGAAGTGACGTATTTCCCCTCTTCCCTTCCCTCCCCGTCAGCCAAACTGCCATAATTTCCAGCAGTGCTTCTCCCCGAACTGAACCCGATACAAAACAAGTCCACGGGATAAACTGCTGCCAACTGCAAGCGCCGGTGAGAGGAACTCGACGTGTTCTCGGCGGCAGGAAGGGTTCCCGGCGGGAATTGCTAGGGTGGCATTAAACACCGGCACGTGCTGCTTTCTTTCTGGTGAGCAGGGATGCAGCGGGAGCTCCCTCTGTCCCGTGCGGAACCGCTGCCCTTCCAGCTTCTTGTTTGTGGAGCAGCAAAGCACCTGGGGACGGCCCCAGCAGGACGGCTGCTGCTTAACGTCAGCACCAACCTCCTGCCAGCCTTCGGCTACCGCTGCTCCAGAGCCCCTCTGGAGCTCCACAAAGGCCACTAGATGCTAACCCAAGATTCTGCTCCAGCGAGCAAGATAAGACTCATTTCTTCCTCATTTGTGCTTGCTTGGAATCAAAGTTGTCTCTTGTTTTCTCCCCCTGACTTTTCTGGAGCAGGTAGGAAAAGCTCCCATCAAAGGAGAGTTTCCACAACGTGTTCCTCAACCTGCTGCTCTTCCCTTCCCAATGGTTGGGATGTGTTAGGCTCAAGACTGCCATGGGCAAACTCCAGGGTATCCGCGAAGCAATTGAAGAGGAAGATCCAAGCAACTGGATGGTGCAAATGGCTTTAAAACCAAGGGCTGCTGGGCACGAGCTCCATAGCAGAGCCGGGCTCCGGGCACAGCTGGGGCTCCCGCCACGAGCTCTGCTTGACGCTCCTCACCTGAAGGCATCTCCTGTCCCTTCAGGGAGCAATGACCTACTTAGCGCTAAGGCAGTCAGACCTAACACAAACCCATGGGTTGGGAGGGCAGAGTGGCTTAAGGTGACATTATGGGACAGGTCCCCACTGCAACGGTTTTGGCTGGGAGAGACCATTTAACTTCTAAAGAGGGCACAACCCCCAAAATTACCCCACAAAATGCAGGACTCTCTCATTTAATCCAGCAAGCGGGCAAAAAATGAACCAGCCAGGAAGAAGGAAACTCCTTTGATGCTGTGGAAGTGTCACAGAAACAGAAAGTGGCCATGATCTGAAAATAAGAACTACAAGGGGGTGGATTTTTTTTGCAGAAAAACAAGATTCAGAACCAAAGTCTCTCCAAACTGCACGATCACCAAGAATTATTTTGCTTGGTGTAACACAGACTCATCAGATTCTCAAATTTAACATCTTTGCAAGCAAAGAAGTTTAATTCACTGGGCACATGTAAGTTACTGCTTGCTATTGGTGAGAGCAGGAGGTAGCTCTAGAAATCTAGATTTCTGATTGATGACTGTAACTCAGTTAATAAAAAGTGTTTACAAATGCTGGGTTAATCAAGTACAGTCAAAGGAGATTTGCTTTGCAACATGGTAATTAAAACTTATGGCTTATGATTCACACTGATTTTAATGAAACATTGAAGAGGATTGTCAAAGCCATTTTAATTAAAATAAACCATATATCACTGTACTCTGGCCAAACGTGAGCTAACTCTACAGCATATTTAGAGTGGAACTTATTAAGCTTATTTTGAAGAATGAGTCTTTGAAAGCACCTTTTAGGAAAGATGATTTTCATATTTTTAACCTTCTGGGCTCTCCATGCCCCAAAAGAAGAGAGACATGCACATCTGCTGGGTACCCCATAGCCAGGGCCAGATTAACTGCTATTTTCATCCTCCATGACTCAGACATGAGCAACATGCACACATCTCAAGTCTGGCAAAAATCACCTATTTTAAGCCTTTTACAGAGAGCCAAGTCAAGCTGCTAATGGAGCCACGGTCCAGCTTGAACATGCAGAAAGAGGCAGAGACTCACATTTTAGCAAAAACTTACCTCCAGAAAAGAATTAACTCAAGAAAAGCTCCCGATCTCACCAATCTTTGCCCACCTCCCTACGGAAGGGACAGCACGGAGCAAGGATCCTGCTGGCCCGTGGTGCAGGACACGCAGTTTCCACTTGTGTCGACGTTGCCCAAGTGGAAAGCTTCAAGCTGGGTTTAAGGCACGTTCTTACCTCGATGCTCAAGGCGCCCACCACACACTGTTGCTCGGCTTTGTGAGCACCCAGCACGGAAAGAACAAAAGCTGAGATTAACGCTAGAGGAATTCAAGTCCGGCCCTTCCAAAAGGTGGGCGAGATGCTGAGGAACCCGCTGAGAAGCTGCCCCACGTGGGCTCGTGCTGTCCAAGCGCTGCCGCGATGGGACCGCACGCGCGCTCACCTTGCGCCAGCAGGAACTCCACCGTGCCCAGGTGCCCCTCGGACGCAGCCATCATCAGCGGCGTGCGGCCCTGCTTGTCTGCCATGTTCACGTCGGCGCCGTGCGTCAGCAGCAGGTCCACGATCTGCAGCGCACACAGCGAGGGCGCGCGTCGCACGCGCGGCCTCCCCAGCACGTTCCCGGCGCTTGAAACCTCCCCACCAAAAGCAAGGGTGTTGTCTGGCCTTATGGCTTGGGGCGAAGGAGAAAGGAACGAGCAGAAGGAAATGGGGGGAATGGAAAAGACGCACCCGCGGCTGGGAAACGGCACGGCAACGCGGTGCTGTAGCCAAAATTCTCCGCATCCCCCAGAGCTCCGAATGCCGTCCCGGAGCGCGCTGCGGTGCCAACCCCAGGGCCCTTCTCCTCCTTTCTCCGTGTCGCAGCTGAGCATTGGGGCCACTCACCTGCCAGTGGCCTTGGCGCACGGCGCTGAAGAGCGGCACGACGCCGCGCCGGTTGGGCTGCGCCACGGCGGCTCCCTGCTCCAGCAGCAGCCGGCAGACGTCCAGCTTCCCTCGGCCCGCCGCCGCCGTCAGAGCTACAGCAGGAGAAGCGTCAGGAGACGGAGCCGCCGCCGCCTCCCGCGGCAGGAAGGGCCCTGCTCCGGAGGCCGTCCTGCCCCGTGTCGGAGCGATGGCACCCGAACCGCCCGGCGCACCCCGAGCAAAACGCGCCCAGAAAACGGACGGATCCACATAGTTGAGGTTTTAATAACTGGTGTTAGTTTTTTTCCCCCAAAGATTGGTTCTCTCTGGGAATAGCGTTATGGAAAGAGGCTGATGGGGATGGTTGGTCTTCATGATTTCCAGGGAGTTACAGCAAAATCAGAGGAAAAGGGAGGGGAGCCGCTGTGAGCAAGTCGAGCAGCCGGCAGGGCCGGGCCCCCGTCGCTCCCGGGAGCATCCCAAGCTCATCTGAAGTCGTGTCAGGGGAAACCTCCCCACTTTCTCCGGTGCTTTTGGGCACCAGAGCCAACCGCAAAGCCCAGGAGCTCCAAGAGCGCACGTGCCGTAGCACAAGCACCACTTCCATTCGAAAAAAGAAAAAAAAAACACATCTTTTGGGGTTTTCTTGATGAGAACTTCCCCAGCTTGATAGCGGCATTTGACCAACTTCCTTGGGGATCCAGGCTCCCCAAACCAGAAAGCACAGGAGAGCGCACGGGATGGGGGTACTGGCAGATGCTGTTGGCCAGCTCAAGATCAGGAAGATTTGTGGCTTTTCTCTGCTATGATTAGCCATAAAGCCATGTTATTCACATGGATATTTCTTTTTTAGGTCTCCTTTTAGTCTATAAATCTTTGCAATCCCACCATGGAACAAACAGGAGGGCAAAAACTGCGTGTGCACACACGGTCTGCAAGTTAAAAACCATTCTGGCCTTCATTTCCGGGCCAGCACAGGTCCTACCAGCAGGGATCTTCATGCAAAAGGAAAATTATCTTTAATTTCCAATAGCGCAAGTGCTCTGGGAAACAGTAACGCCTTCTGCCCTGACCAAACGTGCTCTGTAATCTCTGGAAGCGTGGCTGGGTTAGGAAAGACACATGCAACCTGAAAATAGCTCCAAGTGTAGGACCTGCCTTTGGGATTAATTTTAGACATTTCTGTTCCTCCCTTCTCCTAACTTTCTGTGCATTGCAGCAAACTCCTCAGGCTCTGCGTTCTGCGGCTTCTGGTGGGAGTTTGAGCAGAAGGTGGGAGTCTATTTCTAACTGACGTAGCTTGTTTTTTTTCTTTGAAGTACAGCTCTGTGGGAGGGCTGATTATGAGGTGTTGATGGGTTTCCAACTGCAGCACTCTTAATGGTGCGGGATTTAATTAATTCTCTCTTCTGCTCCACATTCTGGCGGAGTTTTTTGCTTCTCGCAGGGTTGAGAGCCACCAAGAGTTAAATGTAAAATCATCTTGCTGCCACGAGCAGAACATACTGCAGAATCTATAACCAGATCCATGTGGGTTTTAAACGTACGCTACAAATATAGACAGAGGCCTGTGTCTAATGTTCAGAGCAGAGGGACCGGTATGCAGCGCGTTGCTGCTATTTCTGAACCTGCCTGCACGCTGCAGGTTAATTTGAGGGATTTCACGTCAAAGCAGCTCAAGTTTGCAACAAGGAGAATACTGTAAATCACTGAGCGTTTAGTGCTCACCACGAAACCTTGGCCTCCAGTTTGCTAGATCTACTGCTCTGAATTTGAGGACTATAGCCCTGCACGGCCAGCCTTCTGGTCAGAATGACTTTTGTCATGCCCTCGCTCCATCTCCAGTGGTCATCTCCAGTCCATAGCAGTATCCTGTGGCATCAGATGGTGTCCATCTGTCCAAGTCCAACAGCTCAAACTACCTTAGGAAAAGCGTTATAGAATTACCTGCTTATGTAAACTTTTTAGTGCTCCTTAGGTGCACTTATCAGCCTGTTTCTGATGTTACAGAGCAGTTTCCAGTCCATCTGCAGCAGTCATCAGTCACCACAAAAACCACAAGACAAGTTAACGTTCCCCCTATGCTGCCTGCATGTTGAAAGGAGACTGGAAAAGCCAAAAAAAAAAGGTGATGAGAGGAAACGAGAGGAAAGGGAATGAGTTAGTTCAACACGAAGCTCTGAAATCCTGCTGTCTGACACAGCGTGAACAACCTGAGTCTGTACGGTGCAGCCAAGGAGAGGTCCCCAGGAGGTCCCCCTGGGCGAGGAACAGCAGTGCTCAAACTGATGCCTTTCTGCGAGGACCTGGTGCCGTGGGTCCAAGGAGCAGCAGCGTGGGCACGAATGCCACACGACAGCAGTTCTCAAGACGTGGTTCGGCGGAGCTTGAGACGGGCTCGTGGAGCAGACATGCTCTCTCAAGCAGCGTGTGACCAAGAGATATCAGACAAGTCATGGTCCCCAGCCCAAAGGACTCGCTAGGACCGCTCTGCACTACCTGTTGTGCAAAATAGCCGTTTTCATAGAGAAAGAGCAACTATATTCAATGAGAATCACTAAACTGCAGTGTGCTGCCACGCTACACATCTCTATACATGAGATACATGTGCATATATATACACACACATATACACACATCTCATATCCTAGCAGCAGGACAAATGCTTTCTAATGCAGTTATCATTACCTCCAGCTTTGATGGGATTATTACAAGTGACTCAGATCCTTCTGAGTTGCATTCTGGATATCAGCCTTGTCCCCAGGGTAAATATTCCATCTGGAGTTGGCTGTGCTGTGCTGTCAGCAATCCCCAAAGTTAGGATGCAACTTGGCACCACAACATGGATAACAGATTGATACGGGCAAGCCAGGCAGGCAGGCCTGCTCCACACAAGGGTAGACACGTGAACAACAAGGATCAGAAGAGATGGGATTTGGATTTTTGCAGCAGATGGCTATTTTTAGGTGAAACCAACGTTTCTCTTCAATTGCCATTTACTTTTAAGAAAATAAAAATAAAACAAAAACAAAAAGGAGTCTTGTGATTCCTACAAATTTGTCTCAGTTACAGCAGGAGGAAAGTTCCTGGATTTGATGCCTGGCTCATTTCTACTACCATTGATTTTAGCGACATATATGAGTATCCCTTTGAGATGTCTCTTTGGTTTGTGTACTATTAACAAATCACAAATTCCCACTCTCAACTATCCACATTTCCCCCACAGCTCTGCAAGCTTCTGGCATTTACTCTAAGTGCAGCTTTTAGCTAGATTTACGGGAAAGAGGACAACAAAATGGGAAAGAAGACTCAAGCTGGAAGAGTCTTTAAGGCAACAATCGACAGTCGACCCTGGAGGGTTACGTGGGATCCGCAGAGAGGCAGATCATGGGACATGAGGAAGGGGGAGACAGAAGGGCTGGAATTGTCCATGAGAAGCACCGGTACACGGCTGAGCAGGAAGAGGAGGACAAGGAATACCGAGGCCTTCAGAGACTGAGCTCCAAGGAAGAGCTTAGAAAAACGTGTAGGACTTAGAGCAAGCCTTGCAAGATACACCCAGACAAATCAGGACTTTCTTAACTCAAGAGCTATGGCATCTGATGATGCTCATGGGGTTACACTGCAGAGAGACAATTTAGTTTTCAACGAATCCTCAACATACCTGGATTAGTGTCCTGTTCTGCAGTGTGTTTCTATTAATAAGACAGCCCACAAGGCCCAGATAGCAGAAAGCATTTTGGATGAGCTATCTCTGGCCCAGCTGCCACTTTGAACTGAGCTGTCATCTGTAAAAATGCTGTTGTCCTGCTGAGAGCAGGTATAAAATTAGCAACGCTCGGTCATTTCATTTGGATAATTCTATATCCTTTTTTTTTTTTTCTTTCCGTGACACCCCACGGGCACTTTTAAATTGCTTATGTGCAAATCTTGGCCTTATTTCCACTAATAATGGCACTGTGGCCTCGCTCCGCTGCGATGTCCCTGCGGTGGAGGGAGCTGCTTCCTTTCAATGTGCCCTGCAACTGTCCCAGGCCAGCCCTGCTCCTGCCAGCACCACGCTGGGACCGTTGGTTTCCTCAGCTTTGGACTTCAAATTCAGGTTCCTCAGAGGTGAGTCTTTCTGCAGGCTCCATTCATTGCAAGGCTATTACAAGGCTACATTTTCCAACGTACAGTGGATGAATCAGCTCAAAAATTATCTTTTTTTTTCCCCCCAACATGAAACATCCTGACCAGACGCAAAGCTACAGGTGACAGCATCAAAATCAGCGCTCTGTTACTCATGCAGGAGCACTATCTGGGTGGATTAACTTCACAGGAACATTACTGGTGATGCAAATAGATTAGTGAGCTGAGCACAGAAGCCAGCGGATAATACTGATGAGGTCACTGTCATTAAATGTTAACAGCTCCAGATCTGAATACTGGCAGAAATGGAGAGGACAGTGCAAATCTTGCATGGAGGCGGGTAGGGTGAGTGGTTGCTTTTGTTCTGATAGAAATTAGAAATCAAGGGCTTCTGGAATTGCACCCCTCAAAACAAAGCAAATCCTCCACAAAAGGACATCGGTTGGATTGACAGGTGCTAACCCCTGTAAGGTTTTTCATAAACTCAAAGCCTAACGCAGCGGTCATGGTGTGCACATTACAGGGAGGAGAGAGAGGAGCACTCGGCAGCTTTGGATGGATGAATGCGCCAAGCCTCGAGGGAGCAGGAAGACCACGGGGCTGTGTCCATCCACCTTTACACGAGACGTTGCTCGTGGAGAAAGGAGCTGCCTGCTTGTTGGACACAGCATAAACCCACACCAGCAAAGCCACAAACACAACCCCAACGAGCGCGTCCACAGAAATCACCTGTCTCTCCCCAGAGGCTGTCGAAGCTGTTGATCTGCGCTCGCTCCACCTCCTCCTCATCTTTTTCCGGAAGATCCAGCAGGTAGGAGACAATCTGAAACAAGAGGATGTGTCGAGCTCACCGGGCCCACGCCACACGTTACACACAAACTGCTGACATCTTAACACAAGCTGCTCTGAATGTGCTCGAGTCCTGTCCAGAGCTGCAGCATATCCTGAATTCGTGATCCTCAGGCTCTGGACAACATAAAGCTGCTTCTAGAAACTATTAGGGTCTTTCTAGCAAATATATATATATTTTTTTCCAGCAGATTGTTACAAAGAACTCCACTATGGTTTCCTTCCGGCTGTGGATGCTTGAAACTAAAGAGACACAAATTAACTTCTTCAAAGGGTAAATTAAAGGATTTAATTGACTGAAAACTGGCAGAAAATGTCAGTGTTTAGATCATGCGACGTGAGAAAGCAAGAGGTTACGAAGAAAAATTGAGTTTCCTTTAGCTATGGAAGGACCCAAACTATTTCTCTCGTTCTGGGAGAAGTAATTACCTGCTGTGACCTCGGTGCCAATTAGCACTTTTGGAGGATTTGGAGGGAACGACGCCTGCGTGTAGCTGTCTGTGGGCAACCAGATGAGGCTCTACCAGTGAGGAAGATCATTTTAAAACGTGTCAAACACTTGGTTTGTTGCCAAAGTGGGAGAAAACTAGCAAACTCATAACCAGGTTCTGTCTCCTAGTACTGCAAGGATCCCAAAGCAGAGACTTAGTATCTTCTGCGAACAGACCTGGTATAACATAAATAATTCACAAACTGTTTTTTAAAAGCTGTAATGGTGACCAGAGTGATCTGGGGGGAAGTCCCCATTTGCAAAGCTGTGTGCTCTGTTTCAAACCACCCTGAGTGCAGATCTTGCCCTTTTGAAGTCACATCTGCTTCTGATCAGCCCAGCTCTCAGTCACTCCGCTAACAGGAACTGCCCAGCTTGCTTTAATTATCTCCTCCAATCTGATCTCATTACCTCTGCTTTCCCGGGTTAGACTTCCCAAAAGCAAAATCTCAGCTCTAGCAAATGAGAGGAGCCCGATTTCGTGAAGACGTCGCCCGGCACGATTCCTTCTCCGCAGGAAAACGCGCAGCAGTCTCCGTGTCGGCGCATCCCCGCGCAGGACGACGGGAGTGAGCTCTTCCCTTCCACACTGCCCATACGTTTGGTCCCGACCTCGGGAGCCCTGAGCCTGCCCGGCAGCGCCCGAGCAGCAGCATGCTCTTCCCCTACCCTTATTTAAAGGTTTCTTCCAACAACATAAAGACCTGCCACGCTCCCACCCTTGGGAGCCTGCCCAGATCCCAGGGTTTGCCAGGGGATGCGCAACCCCCTTCCCTGCCACGGGAAGGGCAGGACTGGAGGCAGCGGCACCAGCTCCACCTCCTAGACCCTCCTGGCTCAGTATTTTGCCCGGGAAGGGAGGCGGGAGGAGGCCCGGGGCGTCCTTACCTCCGTGTAGCCCATGCTGGCCGCGGCGATGAGCGCTTGCTGGATGGCGTGGCTCTTCTTGAACACTCCCTGCTGCTGCCCGGCCATGCTCCAGTCGCACTGGATGAGGAACTTCACCACTTCCAGGTGGCCCCGGAGCGCAGCGTGCACCAGAGCGCACTGACCGTTCTTGTCCAAGTGATCCACCTTGGGAAGGGAGAACGGAAAAAGGCTACTCAGGAAAAGCCTGAGCAAAATGGCTTTGTTCCTTAAGAGTTTCCAGCCTGGCTTTCAAATAATGCCACATGTGCAAAATGTGCATCTTCTAGTGAATTCTCTCTTCTGCAGCCAGAAAACCACCATTGCAAAGAAACTCTGCCCTGGGCTGAGGCATCCTCTTGACCACAAGTGTTTGTTTTGGGTAAGCTGCCATTTTTTTTTTAGCTGCAAGTTTTTTTTTTTTTTTCCAGACTCACAAGCTGCAAGCAAAGCATCTGCACCCCTGTGTCCTGAGATGCACCAGCCCTATTTCCTTTGGGGCTGAAATAAGCCATGTGGATATTGCCTCCTCCATCCGAGTCCACGAAAGGCAAAGCTGTGTCTTTTTTAAGATACCACTTCATGATGCTTTCAGAAGTGACAAAAGCACCTCGGCTCGTAGCCTTCAGCGCCGAGGGCAGCTCCTGAGGAAGCGCAGATTTCACCCCGAATGGCACTCAGAGGCTTTTGGGGCCAGGGTTTCACTACTCAACGTTTTTTTTCCCCTTCCACTGTCCTCACTTTGTTCCAGACAACACAACAAGAGCTAAATGGGGCCCTCAGTGACCGCTGTGTTCATGCTAAAACTGTTTGCTTTTTGAACTGGAGCTAAACATATAGAGAAACCACAAATTGTTTCCAGGAGGCCCCGCTTCAAATACCAGCGCGATTCCTCTCTGCAACAGAAAGTTAAAGCTTGACTCATTACATACAATTAAAAATGCAAAACATCTACCACAAAGCTAAACAAAGGGCATTTTTCTTGGACGAGTTCACTGGAAGCTTTGGGAAAAACGTTGCTGAATGTGGTATTTAAAGGACATGCTGTCCTGCCCAACGCTGCTGTTTCAACACTGCAAGGTTCAAGGACTTCTCTAGCTGTCCTTCCACTGGCCTGCAGTGGGGCTCCTATGACAGACCTGGATTCTGGAATATGAATTCCAGCCTTTCCGGAGTCATTTGCCTTTGGGGTCAAGGCAGTGTTTGCAAAGCGCTGCATTTGCAGGATGTTCTTCAGTAAGGTAACGAGCAGCCACACCAGAACTACCTCCTTGCAGATACCCCAGTATCCCAGAAGACGATGGCCACGTTAGGGACTTCCCAGAACTACTCTCTGCAAACCCCTTGGTACCGGTTGCCTTAAATAACCTGAGTGCATTGGTGCAATGGAGGCAGGGATAGGCAAACCCCCCTGCAAACCCCAGATCCCAGGGCTGCCCATTTGCCCGCGCCACGCACAGCGCTGGCAAAGGCTCTCCTGGAAGGCAGCAGCCCAACGCCAAGGTGGGTTAAGAGCTGAGGATGACTCTCCTCCACCGCTACGGCAAAGGCTCCCTGAGGCACGTAGGAGATCGGACGTAACAGGCTTTATTTTTTTTTTGGCATTTTTACACTCCTGCAGCTGCACTTTATTCTTCAAAGCACCAACTTTGCTGTTCCAGGCTCACTGATGTTGATGCCCATGTTGATGTGCCTTCCTTCTGAGCCCGTCCCCTGCAAAGCAGCAGGGACTCGGGCCTGCCTGCACCTCCTGCCCTTCCTCCCCAAATACGAGGCAGGTGAAGGCAGGGGACCCCGGTCACGGTACCTTGGCCCTCTTCTTGCACAGCAGCACAACGATGCTGAGGAAGCCGGCGGCCGCCGCGTAGCCGAGAGGGGTCAGGCCGCTCTCGGAGGCGGCATCTACGTTGGCCCCAAACTCCAGGAGCAGAGCCACCATCTCCGTGTAGCCCAGGTGAGACTGGACGCACAAAATCGGGGCATTGTTCAGAACTTCAGTCCGATAATTCACATTTGCACCTCCTAAAATCAGCAGCCGACTGACCTACGGTGGGGAGAAAAGCTCCTGTTAGTGGAGTTTTGTTGGACAGACATTAGCTTCTTGTCAGCATAACCAATGAATTTCAACCAGAACCCATGGCACATTCCAAAATGAATATCAAAGGACATAAAATGCCCAGTAAAATGGCCTGCTAAATATATGGCCCCATTTTAGGGAGAGTGAACAGTTTAATCTCTCACCTGAATGGAACAGCGCAATATGCCCCATATCCCATCAGAGGCACCACAGCGACATTGCAACAGCTGGGGACACCGAGAGTGTCCCATGAGGATGGGAAACTGAAACCTGCCCTTGGAGAGACTGCCCTTCCCATGGGAACCTCCTTCAGAGCCGCTGCTGGCCACCCCACCAGCCTTGCTGCTTGGCTCCCTGCACGGTGACCTCCAGGTCCAGGCATGATCCTGCCCTTGGGATACCCTTCCCCTAGCAGGGAAGCTGCTCATTTAAGCTCTGAGCCACCTCCCCTCTCCTCTCCCACCAGTACCTTTATGTTTGGGGTGTAGAGATTCCTCAGTGATGCCAAGGCCATCGAGAGCCCTTCGGTGCTGTAGGAGATCCAGAGCCCTTGCAGGATGGAGGAAGACACCCCGACTTTTTTACTAAGCCCCTGAGAAGAGAAGAGAAGAGAAGAGAAGAGAAGAGAAGAGAAGAGAAGAGAAGAG
>JAVCKT010025605.1:0-10253 GCA_032273925.1 Rhynchotus rufescens
TTGTAAAAAAGCATAAAGATGTTGCTCTCTGCTGGGCAAAATCCTATTGCTATCAAAGTCAAGGACACTTTTTCCAGATTTGCCATTGACTTTCATGGAAGAAGAGCATCATTTTATCAAGCAAGGAATTGACCAAACAAAATCTAGAGTCAATCCTAACACAGAAATTATACGACGATACTACCTTGCTTAGTGACATAAAACTCAAGTTAAGCTCTTGCTGTCAAACCAGAAAATTATTGGCTCAGTCAGGTAATAAGAGGTGATAAAGTATTCATGATGGCTAATTTAGGAGGTTCTCTCTCTCTCTGCACTGAAACACAACTGGTTCCTACAGTTTCCTGTTGGAAACCTCAGTGAGTTGCCTCTCTTGAATCATCTATGGAAGAATTTGGCAGAGCCTCATCTATATCCTCCCTGTATGAAAGGCTTCTTCTGCCTATGCAGAATTCACTGGCCTGACAGGGACTAGGGAGGGCACATATGCACTGTAGCAGGGGTGAGGGAAGGCTATTATAGCTCTCCATATGCATGAACTTCAGTAGTTCAGTGTCAATATAAAATAAAGAAAAGCCCATACAACTCTAGGAATGTGCAGCTGGAGACAAAAAGTAAAATATTTGAAATACAAGGAAGTAAAATAAAATAAGAAAGGATAGTGTTTGCCTATCCATATATATTTCCTTTCCCAGGCTGTTTATTAGCTGAGTATTTTGTTAGACATCATTAATTCCTTCTCTTCTTCCCCTCTCTCTCTTCCTTGTTGCAACTGTTCTCGCTAGAAAGTTGAGAAGAATATCAAATGAAGGAGTTAGTTACTTTTTCAATAATACATCAAATGTAATTTCAATGCATTCAAAAGTGATGGGGCCCATAGTAAATTACATGTTGTGAAGCCTCATCAACTGAAGCGATTACTCCATTTCTTCAAGTCATTTTAGAAGAGCCAAGAAACTGATGCTATTTACATCATGTATATAAATAACATGTATCTCATGTATTTATATAAAATGTGTGAGATGAGTGAACATTTCTGCAAGTGTTCATTTGAATTTTAAGTTGAATTCACATTAGCAGTGATTGCACAATGGATAAAATGATTGTACCCAATCCCTTTTGAATTTTCTACCCTTAGGATTTGAATGAGTTTCTTCTTTTACATGAGCTTTCTCAAAGACAGGGCCTTGTGATGACAACTGCAGTATTTGCAGAGAATAACATTTCAAAACACATTTCAGGAGTGCTTCTGAAGATACAGCTATCTAATGACAAAATCATGGCATTGTGGGGAGCGAGGAAGAAAAGGATAAAGAAAAAGGTTTTTTTTCTGGTAATTCCTCTCAAAATTACTTTGATTTCACGCAAAATATAAATGTATGAACTGAATCAATAGGTTTCAAAAAAATTATCAGAGACAAGGAGTATTTTTCCGTTAAAGCATTTTCATCCTTTTTTTCCTCTTGAAAACAATTTTTCTGAGAGTCTTTCTTTTTAAAGCACATTGGTGTTACTGGTAAAGATAAGTATTTTTTCAAGAAACTGCCTTTAATGATATGAATACATAACAGTAGATTATATAGTACAGTGAGTTTAGCACAGGACAGTGCTTCACTCTGCAAGTGGATAACATTTCCAAAATCCCACACAGGAGAAAAGTATGAGTGATTTGCACAAATTGTTAAAGCACCTTGCAGAACAGAAGCTTACTTTGTTACTAAAAGCTTTATACCCAGTAAGCCCTTATCTGACTGGTATTATTTTACATGGTGCAGTACAGTTTAACAGAGGGTGATCTTATTTTCCAAATTCCTTACCACAGACCTTAAGGCCATTAAAGAGAGAAGATATAAGAGTGTTCTTTATATGTGAACTCTCTGGAAGAAATAGAAAACATAAAGTAATAAGCAGTTATGTTCATTTAGAGAAACTGTAATAATGCATGCTCTATTGATGACTGAAGATAATGAATTTCAAATATCATCTGTCATTCATGTATTATTCAATCTCTAAGTAACAGTTCTTAGAAATAACTTGTATATGTGAATAACAAATATATTTAAGTAAGCCATGCTGGGAAATCCCAAAATTATAAAGAAGAGTTAAATATTTGTCATGTTATTCACAATAGCTACCTAAAGTTAATCTGTGCAGTTCCATATCATGCCAGGCCTGCCCCTAACACTGGAAATATTAAACATTACGTCTTCCTCAGATCCCAACTGTCTAGAAAAAATAGCACATGTGGATCTTTAGTGCTTGCTTCCAGTCTTGGAGCACTTTTCAAACCTCTTTTCTCTGACACACTTTTAGCTAAGATAGCAGAAATAAATACTGTGAAATCTGTGGTGACATCTCAAAGGATTTTGACAAATCCCCGTGAGCTGACAATGCTCTGTGTATTTCAAAAGCAGCTACAAAATTAATGAATACTCTCATATATTCTTGACAATGAAGAAGCATTATTAATGTTATACCTTAGGGAATCTGAACTCTTGAGTCCCAGAAAGTTGAAAGTCAATACTTCAACTGTGATCATTATTTTTTGTGCTTTAATTTATATTGAACTGGGCCTCATGTTTCAGAGCTAAAGAGCATTGCTGGACCACAGTATGTAATTGATTACAAGGCAGATAGATATATTTTTTTGAAAATTCAGCCTCAAATAGCTTTTTTTTCTTGAAAAACAGCATATCTTAAAAATACAGGAAGGAAAAGCAGCTTTCAGTCCCGTAGCCAAGCCTCAAGACGACCTTTCCGTTATCATACATATGGCAAAAGCAGATTTGTAATAATACCTTTTTAAGTATATATGCATAATTTAGTCATGGAGATGACTGTATATTTTAATTCTTATTTTCATTGACATGACACTTTCTGCAATAGTACAGAGTGCAGCACTTTAGATCTAAAGGCAAGGGTGAAAGGTGGAATGACCGCTGGAGCTATGTAATCACTCTGGTCTCAGTTTTAAAACATATTGGGGGACAGAATAAAAAATATTACCCAATATTTACATGCAAGCTGTTCCCCTGGTGCAAAACAGCAGAAGACAGTTCAATTAAGTCAAGAGGAGAGAAGAAAAGAAGACAGAGATGTACTAGATACAGTTATGCCAAAAAAAGGCGAGATTCTAAGTAAGGAAAAAAAGTTCTGAGGGCTCTCTGCAAACAAAAATTGGCAGTGTGCACTGTGTCATTCTTGCAATGATTCAGCACTGAATTTGCAGTCACTGCTTTATCAGTCTTGAGTAATAAGTTTTGTTTGGAGACTGCCAGATCAATTATGAACAATAAGTTCATCATCTGTATATAATACATACATAATACATAGACTTAAGAAAACTGCCTTTGCTGTTAATGTATCCTTGTTTATATTCTCCATACTTGAAGTTCTGAAAAGGTTGCAGGTTACCAGTGCTATTAGAATATTTCTAATAGAATTTGTAAATATTTAAAACATACATGAATAATTGGTTTGCACTGTGTTAGGAAAAGGATATAAATACATAAATGTTAAATATAGATCCTAAAGTTTAAAAAACACCTCAAGAAAAAAAAAAGTTGGATTTACATGCAAATTCTGTAAAATATTCTTCAAAGGTTTTAAATGTCCTGATCACAACAAATGTGCTCTTCTAAAAATACAGACTACACAATACGTCATTCATTTACTTATGTTCTATTGTAGTATCTAAGACATACGTAAGTTATATTCATTTGCTTAATAGCAAGGATGCTACCAGAAGGAAAACAGTGATTTAAAATATCATTTCATTAGAAAGACTTCCTCTACTGCTTCCTCTACTGCTGGTGATATTACTGCTTTTTTTGTGCCTGCATATTTGTCATCCATCAACAAATTTTAAGCCCATTAACTAATTTCAATGAAATTTGAAAAGAGGTCAAGATAAATAAAATGAGTTAGCCTTTATGAAAAAATAGTCCTCTTGGTATACCACAGAAACTTTGGAAATGCCCTCAGAAGAGGACATATACTAACTCCTTTTCCCACTAAGGTAAAGCCCCATAGACAGTTTACTTCGTGTTAGATGCAAAAAGTAATCAGAAAAAAAGAAAATATAGGATTTTATTCATTTTTAGATTCATGGAAACACTGTTAAATAAATATCATGGCTTACAAGGATTATCTACATGAAAACATTTTTTCCCAGGTCCAACCAATACATGAAAGGTGCTGTCTCCGCGTGAAGTCCCAAATACAAATATAGTGTATGCCTCATGTGGTACCATATAGCACCAGCTCAGCTGTAACACATTCTCAGCTCTGTCTTTTAGAAAGTCAGGATCACAGCATAAGATGAATCAATGTTTTGAAGGGAGCAGCGGAAATCATCCATTGGAGAACTGTAGTCAGATTCAAAATCACTTAGAACCTTCAGAGGACTGCATAATAATGCTAGCAAGGTAAAGAACAAGTTTTTCTGTTTTTCTTGGCAGGGTATGTATAGACTGTCTGAAACAGCATCCTTACACTGTGAGGCTTGAGCGCTGGTGCTTCTGGTAACTCCTGTAACTGCACCTCCCCTTTATGCCTCCAGGCTGTAGGACTGCAAAGCTGATGGCATTTTGTAGGTGTGTGGGTAGATTGGGCAAAAATGCAGGAAATCCCAGAACTTAAAAACACTTTGCCAGCTGAAATGAAAAACAAAACTTCTCACTAGAAAGAATATATTCATTTGGGATGCTTTGGGAAAGAGAAGCATCTGCATATATATTCTCCAATCTTGTCAGTCTATGGGAGGAAACAGGAACATAACTGCCAGAGAGAAATGGACAGGTCCTACTTTTAAATCAGAACTGAAATGAATGCAAAGAATGAACAGGTTATAATCTGTTTTCTTTTATTTTTTTTTTTCTTTTTTTCAATGGAGCTTTTTGTACAAGCCTACCAGCAGAAAACAGGAAGATGGAGAAGCAATGACTGAAATGGCAAGGAAGTGAAGTAGCAGATCTGAACTTCAGCATGGGTGAGACAGAAAGTATTTGTTGTAGCGAAAGGCAAGTGGAGGCATTATAGATGACTGCTGCCATGAAGTAGGGCTCAGAGATGTCAATATAATAGAAAATAGAAATAATGCAAAGAATGGGTTGTCACATGGAAAGAAAAGCAAAATACGCCTTTAGCTCAGGAAAAGGTACTAATTTAAAGCACACCTTCAAAGGTACTTAAAATAATGGCATTACTATTTTTAAAGGAAAAAAAAGAAATGTCACTGAAGATAGTATAGATTAATATTTTCACCTTAAAGAAAGATAAGGATGCCTGGAAAGTGAGAAAATATGAACTTATACTTCAGCAAGGAGGTGAGACCAAAGCAGTACAAGCATCTCTCTGCTTCTTTTTCTCATTTAGCAAGGTGTTGTTTGATGATGCTTGTTTCCTGTCTTGCTTTTCTTCTCATAATTTGACAATGTGAATGAAACGTTAATCATATTTGGAAGATCTGAGATGGCATTGGCTAAAATCTCAAGTCAAAGGAATTAGAGAAACACAACATTAAATCACTTTTTGTATATTATCTGTAGTATCTTTCTTCATGTCACACATGTATGTTTTAAGTATCATCATTCTTTCCTCACTACTACTAATTCTCGAAATAGTCGTCAGTTTTGGTCAAAATTAAGTTTTAATTTAAAGTAGAATCTTCTTCTTTACTCCCAGAAAGCAAGCTGTCTTCTGTAACTTCTGCTCTTGAGGGATTTTATACAGTCATATTATTGTCTTCCAATATTATCCTCAGGATAGTTCCTCAGGATAGTTCCTATCCTATCCCAAGGATAGTTCCTATCCTTATAGGAACTATACTATATTTCTAAAATAAATCTTAAAATGTTTTTGAACACATTTTTAAACAGCAATTGAAGTAAAGCATTATAAACTTACACAAATATGTCTCTAAAAGGCAACTGGAAATAATAAATGAAATGTCAAAAAAACCCACATTGCATCTCTGAAGAAGAAAGGGTTTACTTAGTTCTCTTAATCCTATTATCTCACTGACTTACAGTTATACAGAACACTTTCCTTCTCTTCCTTCTTTACCTTTCACTATATAGAATTATTTTTGACATTTATTGGAAGCAGCTAGGGAAGGTGGAAACTATGGTGCCAAAAACCTACTAAAGATAACCTTTTTTTAGCAGCACATAAAAGACAAGCAGTGGTATTTTCTCTCTGTTTATTTTGTTGTATCCAGCAGTGCCTGGAGAAATATTATTGTAGTTGAATTTTCCTCATGTACAGAAAATGTTTACATTCTTTAACAAACACTCACTAAGGGAAAAAAAAGTTCTCTGTCATTTCCAATCTGAGCATATTTGAACATCTAGGATGATGTTTTTTCCTTAGCAAAGTACAGGGACGGATTAGACTAACATAGCTACATTAAGGCATTAATAACAAAATCACTTCATTTACAACTTGTGTTTTCATAAATAACATTATTTTTGCTTGGAAAATGCTGTCAAAATGCTCACATAAATTAAATATTTGAAATAAGAAGTAGGCTTTTGACTCTGATGTGGCCAAGGATTTGCACTTGACTGTGATTCACATAAACCCATGATGTAAGACCTACACTGCAATACGTATGCTTAATTTCACAGCATGTCCCTTGTTGATTTCCGGATGGTGATGGAAAAGTGCCTGGTTGTCGCAAAGACACTAAGGCTGGCTAATGGATCTTGGGTGTCCTTAGGATCCGAAGAATCAGGACCTGTTCCCAGATTCCTGTTTTTATAACTTTGTATACAATTTTTGGAGCTCTTTGAATACTGAATATTTTTACAGATACACATAAGTTTTAGATGTAATTTCAATTAGATACATTTCTGAGCAAAGGCATTTAATGGGACAGTAAGAAAAAATATATGATGATCTTAGCTGGTAAAACTGATAAACAACGCAGTTCCTAGAATTCACATTATGAGCCCCTTTAACACAGTTTTCCTTTCTCAACATTAAGTACATGCTGAATCAGCATATCAAGAAGAATCAACTCAACTACCAGTGTATTTGCCACAGAGAACTGTCTCCGTGATTACAACACAATATATTTGCCAGGACATATCACACTAACTAGCTATCTCACTACATTTAGAAGAAAAGACTGCCAAATTACTGTTTAATTCAGTGCAGATACGAATCCAAGCAGCCTGTTAAGATTTTTGCTTTGACTTATGGTCTGATTTAAAGTGACAATTCAAATGTGCTCTTGTATAACCATAAAATAATGGGATATTAATAATACAGTTTATGCATTTCATGCCAAGCTAAATTTCAAGCATGGTATTAAGATGCAATGAAAAAAAATTAAAGTGAAGTGATAAAAGAGGAGACTGGAAACAGGTAACAAAAGCATACAAGTATTAAACTGCTCTTTTGGTGTTTACATTGTCAGCCTTCATAGCCAGTAAATGCAACAGAACAACCATTTTTTATCCCCAAATTTAAACAAGAATATCCAAGTAAGGAGAGATCAGGAGAGATTATTTCTAAATATTTTGCTTTATATAGCTCAAAGACATTGCCAAGTACTGCCTCATCCAAGCCGTGAGAACAGAAACTCTAATGAATGCAAGAGAGTATTAAAAAGATTGGTCAAAAATAGATGGCACAAGCTATAAAATCCAATTGCTTCAGAGCTTCCATGATGGATTCTGAAATCTTCATGAAGCTCATTATACAATTAAGAACTGGAAGGAATGTAAATTAATGAGCTTCCCCAAAATAGTGAGGAAGAAGACATAAGAGAGAAATAGGAGGCTGAAAGGTGTATTATGATTCAGGCCAATCTCTAGCAACATATATGCAAGGGATTACACAAGCAGCACTTCAAACATAAATACAACTCTTCTGTAGAAACTGAAGTCAGAATCATTTCTGTTCATGCTAAAATACCTTCATTTTGATTTTTTTCATGAGTATGCAATTAGCAATAAGGCTATTTTTAATGTTATGCCAACAGATAAGTAGATTCACATCTGAAATATTGCACAGGCTGGGCTGTCATTGAAGAAAACTAAACTCAACAGCACTCACGGGATAAAAAAAGAGAGTCCATAAAATATGATCAAATTAACAGGTAGTCCTGGTGAATAAGTACCACCCTTCAAATGTATGTCCTAGTTCAACTTGCCATTGAATTATACACCATAGAAAGATACAGCTCTATCTTCTACAGGCACAATTCGTCAAAAGAAATTTGAGAAACTAGTGCTGTAAGTTCTTGATGGCATTTTTGTTTTCCTGTGCAAATGTCCAGATGACTACATCTTCCTTTTCTGATCCTTCTTTGCACTTGAAACTCATCACAAAATTTGGAGAATCTTCAACTAGTGAAAAAAAAAAAACTTTGCTAATGCTAAACAGCAGTCAGATTGTGAGTCTAGAACTGAGGCAGCTAGATAGCTCAAGTTGTACTATATGTTCTTTACCATGTAGAGACATTTATTTTAAAAAAATGCATGACGCAAAAGATATGCATGACTACCGACTATGATTTTTATTAAAGCAGGGTAAATGTCTGAACTGAAATGAATGTTTAAAATCTATGTAAACTCCTTGTTGCTCAATGTCAGCTCTTTTTAATATTGCACGCTTTTGTGACTACTACAAATGTCTAAGGACAAAAGACCTCTTTGCCCTGATTTGGCTATGTAAAAATTTTCACCATTATCACTGAAGGAGGACCTACTTAATAAATCACTAAAATTCACTCACAAAAGGCTATTCTTCATGCTTGACCTACATAAAACATCCAATCTAACTCACACAAATAGATTTTATGTATTCTTGAATATGGACTACTGATCTTAAATTTATTTATTATATTCTAAAACATTTCAATACACTTATACTCACTAAGTCTCTTTTCCATTCTCTAAACTGGCAGACTTTCAGATGAAGGAACTTTCATGTCTGCATTAGCAACACTAAATTTTTTCAAACTAAGTAGGACTTTGGAGATGTATGGTTATGATTAAATGTGGCAATTTCTATGAACCATATGAAAAGCATACTACCTTAATGTCATTATCGTACAACCTTCTGCTATTTTATTCCTTCTTCTTTTATAACATTTTTTATTATTATTAAAAATGTATTACGGCTAGCAATGTGCAATTACTGGCACAAAGCAAAATATTAAAGCAAGAACGGAAATCCCAACACAATAGGAATAGACTGCTCTTTTGTTTAAAAAGCATGTAGTGAATAATGCATCATAAAAGGTTTAGAACCTGTTGTCCTTTCTTTAAGTCTTTTCACTTTTGTATACGAGTTACTTGTTACAAGAATCTGTAGAGTACTGGATCTGTGTCAAGATTTCGAGAACAGAATAAAATCAAAGGAAATTAATAAAGTGTAGGTCTAGACCCCATAAAATGCAAATCTTGTAAATATATACTACTTACCATTAGCAGTATAAAGAGCTCCCATAACTTTCAGTACAAATCACTTGAGTACATCTATCCACTATATTGTCTTTAAAAATCTTTTATCAGGCAAGCTTTACAAAGTGGGCTATCATATATATTCTATATGAAAATATATGGTGATGTAATAGCATAAGTTACAATCAAGAAACCAGTTAGAGGCACAGATGAGAACAGGATACAGATCTTTAGTTTCTTAATGCTTCACTTAAGGTACTCAAATATAGGTAAAACTATTGCAAGATATGTTGCTCCAGATGAATTGATGAGGCCAGATGGGTTGACTGAAGACAATTCTGCCTAAAAATTGCATCAAACCTGTACCTCACAATGCAAACTTAGCTCTTTTTAGTTGTGGGGAGTTCAGTAAGCCACTCCTTATTTCAGTCTTTTATCAGTGTTTGTGGAGTCACCTTGTCCCCAGGAATGCTCGATTGCCTATACAGAAGGTGAGATTTCTTACTCCCTGTTCACAAGAATGAGGCCTAAACTAGCTTTCGCTTTGGACTTTGAGGATGACTTTTGATCCAAATGGGAATTTTGCTTTGGAATACACACTTCAGATATTACTGCCTGGCTATTACTATCTGGATGAACCCGCTATGGTATCTTTTTCCTTGTGATATATATAGCCTCTCTATCCTCCCTTTCTATAGTCAGTACTTTCCACAGAAGTTTTTTTCACTTGCATTCACTGGCTTTTGTTCTAAGGAACAGTGCTTCATTTCAAATTAAACTTAACTTTTTTTTTTTTTTTTTTTTTTTTGGGGGGGGGGGGCGCTAACTTTATATTAAAAG
>JAVCKT010025606.1:0-14593 GCA_032273925.1 Rhynchotus rufescens
GGGAAACTCTGAGCAGCAGCACGAAGCTGCATGGGGCTGAGCGGGTCCCCAGGAGGAAAGGACCTCAGTGCCAATGACTGCACCAAGTGAGCCCTGGCTGAGCTTTGTTTGGAGGGGTGTGTGTGTGTGTGCGTCTACGTATATATATATATATATATATATATATATATATATTAACATGAGCCCCAGGCTTTCTCTCTGGATAGCAATGAAGAAGCATTAGCAGTCAGCAGAGCTACATTAAGCAATGGTTTGCCACTCCACCACACACTGCTGCCTCGTTAACAATTCTTAGCAGTGTGCTTAGTGTCATTTCTTGTTAGCAATTGGACCTCGGCCGCCTCACGCAGCCCCTGCGCATGGGCGGCTGGACGAGGCTGTCACGCTGCATCAGGGAGTTCAGTGCTTGGATTATTTTTAGCTGTGCCAGTCCTGCCCCTGCACCACGCTGAGGGATCTTTCCAGTTTGATGTATTATTATTGCTCACCTTTCCTGCATCTCCACTCATCATTTAAGCTGCAGCGTGCTAGAAGCCTTTGGAAGCAAGCACTGAGTTTCAGTGAAGGGGTATGCAGTAATGCACAGCATTAATCTTGTGTGTCTTGTCCCCAAGTTACTGACTTAATGATAAAATAGCTTGAGTTCAGGTAAAATGTGCTATGTTCTCTGGAAGCAATCTTTAATTTGGCCCTTTTTATACCCTGCTCAGGAGGTAAGCTGTTTTGTTAAGGTCAAATGCTCCACACCCCTTTTTTTCGGTTTGTTTGAAGGGGAAATGATCCTTTGCATTGGAGGACAGTAACAGCTAGCACATTTATGTTCTGCCTTGCTTGATTTAAAAAAAAAAAAAAGTATGCGATGAAGAGTTAAAATGATGAAGAGTTTAAATTGTGCATACTTGAAGCGTGTCTCTACCCTGCAGGGTTAGCTCTGGTGAGGTGTCTGGCAAGGGGATGGAGCCAATATGTTACACACGGAGATGTCTTAAGAGAGCCAGCTTGCCAGAGCACTCTGCAATAGGTGAGGTGACCAGATACTATAGTGACAGAAAGAATATCCATAGAGGACTCTGAGGTGTTTCAGGACAGCAGTCTTTGCACAAAATTGGGGCCGCCCGCATGGGCTCCTTAGCATTGGGCATTACTAGATGAGACTTAGTGCATTTATTAGAGTTTGGTTGTTTCAGGAGCTTAAGGGAAACGTGCCAAATGCACAGTCAAATGCAACTTGAATGCATTTGAATGCAAATGATTCCCTCCGCAGTGAAATATTGGTGAAAAAGTGCTAGAGTCAGTGTAGATTGTGCATGGGGAGTGATAACTTCTGAGGGGTGGTGGTTTGTGTTTTTAACCCAGTATTTCCTGGTCCTCTGTCACCTGGTTGTTTTGCTGGCAGGCCAACCGCAATGAGCTTTACATCCTCTTGGAGCTGCCTCTGTTTATGAGTGTGTTGACAGTATCCAGACACTGGTGGGAAATACGTGTGGGCTGCTCTGTAAACTGATGTCCACTTCCCTCCTTTATTCTACCAAAATGTTAATGTGTCTTGGCAAGAAGCTCGAGCAGAGATTTCCTTAATGCACGTGGTCCTGGCAGCAGCAAGGTGTGGATGGAGTGAAACACATGCTTCTGTAACCTCTCCCTGCATCTGAGTGGCTGCTGGTGAGCAAGGAGGTGGTGACTGCAGAGGGAAGACTTTGCCTGGTCTAAGCCCATTGCAGGCTCCTCTGTTCTGGAAAACTTCCCTCTCTTCCTTCCAGCTTCAAGTGCATGAGTCCTCTTCAAAGTGCCAGGGAGACAACAGTGACAGCGTTATTTCTATCTGCTGGGCCTGACCTTGTGTCCATCTAAAGCTCAGGAAAGCCAAAGTGAGAGGAGGCCACAGCTCCCCAAAGCTGTAACTGTTTGGTCAGGTGCCTGCAGGAGTAGAGTGACAGCAACAGCATGAGCAAACCTCTTGTGCAGGAAACCTCCTGTGCCCATTTATCAGCGCATAAACCTCACTGCACGTCCACAGCTCACACCGGTGCAGCAGTATCCTTAGGTCTCTTCTCGCTGCTCGGGTCTATCCAGGCAGCAGGTCCTGAGGAGCATCCGCAGCCAGGTTTGCAGGAGCTGCCCGGCTGGGCTGCTTCTCTTAACCTTCCTCTTGCTAAAGTCGGTCATCAAGATTGGTCTGTTGATGAAAGGAATGTTTATTCCAAGCAGTATCTGGGAAAATCTAGACAGACAGAGCTCTGCTGATGGATACCATCAGAGGCTGCTACGCCGCTGTCCCCTCCTCAAGCTCCACTCCAGGTGGATCCTTCATGGCATATTGCCCAGCACGTCGCAGACACAACAGCGTCAGAGCAGCGAGGGAGGAGAAGGGACCGTGATGGGGGCAGTGGTCAGCTGCAGCCCCAGCACCCCGACTGCTGGGCACACTCTGGCCCTTCCAGCAGGGAACTGTTTGTGCAGACCCCGTTGAAGGATTTTATTCTTGGTCATGATGTAAATGATGTAAAATGCAACAGGCTGGGAAAAATAGAGCATCATTTCCTAATATGCTTCCTTTACTCTGTTACCAAAGCCTGAGTCCAGCTTGTTTAGAGAGAAAACAGTCTTTAGAAATCTGCATGATACTGAAATGTTTCTATTTAAGTAATATATGAAATTTAATGTTGGATTTGGGACCGTCAAGGGAGAGGGCATTTGGAGAGTCTGCACAGTTCCTGCAGTGAGAGCACAGCAGCCCTGAGAAAGGTCCTGGCCACTCATCCCATGCCATACAGTGGTCTTCTTTCTTAGGCAATTTTTATGGGCTGAGGTGTTGGGAAATTAGATCCTTTTTACATGCTATAAATATTTAACAGCCTTCGAGCATGTAGTTTAATATTAAACAGCTAGCTTTATAAATACTTCAGAATTGGAGATGCTGTCATGTTGCATGGAGATGGTTTGATAGGATCTAGGAGAAATACTTGGGTTTGGCAGGGGAGGAAGTGGAGTGAGGAGGAGTCGGCCTCGTCCTCAACCGCTGGAGAAGGTCACAAATAAGAAGAATGATGAGAAGTTGGGGCAGCTCCTGCTCTGGAGAGGCAACTTGGATCCATTTCCTGCCCCTCAGGAAATAACAGAGCGGTTCCCACCCCGCACTCTTCAAGGAATGAAAACATTCCCAATCTTGAGAAAACACTGCAGACAAAACAGAGCAATTCAGGACCCGGGGCTTAGTCGGCAGATATCCCCAAATCGGAAGTGCAGCCTATTCCGTGCGGGGTTTATTGGTGTTAGAAGGGCAAGCGGCACTTCAGTGAGGGTTGATGCTCTTGAGCCCTTAAGTCCATGCATGACAATTCACCAGTCAGGAGAATCTAAAATGTATTACTAGCATTTTTGCTTAAAAAAAAAAAGAAAAAAAAAAATCACCGCTGACCTCCTGGTATCCGAGGGCTGAGCCTGGTGCAGCCAGAGGCTCTGCCATGAAGCACGCTGAAGCTTCCCCTACCTGAAATCAGGGAGACTATTTTGGGTCTCTCTTTTGTTCACCCTGTTTCCTATGTGATCCCTGAAAGTCTCTTCTCCCCCTAGGAGGTTCTCCCAGGTCTAGGGGGGTCTGATTTCCCCTACAATCTCCTCTACCCATTTGAGGATTGGCTGCTCTAGGCCGCCCTTCCCATCTGCCAGAGGGATAGAAAGCCAAACTTGAGAGAAATGGGTTAAAATGAAAAGAACAAACAACTGTGATTCTTGGGAGAACACCAGTACTTGTGTGGGAGGTAGGTTTTATGCCATAGCAGCCTGCACAGTAAGTAAGAGAGGAAGCAAAGCCCTCTGCGTTGTCACGGTTCATCTCTCAGCATCGTAGGTGGCTGCTCTGCACTTAGGCTAATACAATGGCAAAACTAACATTTTCTCTGTGTGCTCTGTAGCTTGTAAGAAATTGCAATGAATAACTTGTTAAGGGGCATTACTTTCAAACAACATTGCTGAGCCTTCAAACAGCCGGCGGGTTAGTATCCCACGATAGCTTCATAAAATATCATAGCTTACTTCCTACCTCTAAAGTAGCCTGTAGCATTACGGGGTAATATGTTTTTATATTGGTGCTGTATTCGGATAGTTAAAGCGTGGTTAAAACGTTCTCTAGGAGGTAGTGTGGAGAGGGAGGCTCCGCGGCGGAGCCGCGCGTTCCCGCCGGAGCCGCAGCGAGTCCCGGCGGGCTGCGAGCGGACAGGCTGCGTTCTTCTCCGTTTAGATGTTACTGATGGTGCCTGTTGGTGTTTCTGCTGGTGGCAGCGTCCAGAAGCCGCCGCGCACGGGTGCACGGGCTGGAAGGCGCCTCTGGAGCCTCCTGTCCGCGCGGGCCAGCGGCGAGTTGTGGCCCCTCGCCGGCAACGGGGCTGCAGCTCTCGATGGCCGTGCGGGGCGGGTGCTAACTGCTGAGCAGAGGGAAGGTGGGCGTAATGGGCTAGGAGGGTCTTAGGAGTCAGTTCGTTGGCTAATTGCAGCTCTCTCATGTCGCTCTTGCTTTCTCTCCACCAGGGTGAATCATCTCGTGATACCACCGGCCTCCGTGAAAGTCTGAGACGGTGAGTGCCCCAAAGCAGCGGCCGCTGCGCGTCCCGGGGGGCGTGGGGGGGGTAAACACTGAGCCTGGGCGTAGAGGGTCTCCTTTCCTTGCTGCTTGTTGGGGCAGAACTGGAGGTTCCCAGGTCTCAAAGCTTGACAGTGTGTCATCCCTATGTGTCACCCATGTGTGATGGCCAGACTGGACACGATTCTTCAGGCTGCAGATTGGTGCCAGCTGAAGCCAACTCATTTCTTGGCTGTCAGTGTCGCTGTCCTCTCTAGACTGGCACTAATTTGTGTGCACTCCCATCCAGCCCCTCTTTAACCACAGGGTTAGCCTTGCACAGCGGCGTCGACGCAGCTCGGCCACCCTGTGCCCAGCGAGAGCGGGGCACTGGTGTCCCTCATTGCACCAAATTTCCTCCAGGAAAACGGTGAGCCCATCTTTGAGCAGGTCTAACCCCTGTCTACCCCTGTCGACTTGAAGAGCAGTAGTTAGGCTGGTCCAAAGCCGGAGTTCAGGCTCTCTCTCAAAGTACCTGTCATATATAACACCAGCTGCTGCTTTACCCTTGGCCCAACATCTCCTCCTTAGCCCATGATGCTGCCAACATCCTCCAAACCGAAGCCTTTCTGCTGAAACACACGCTCTGACAGTGCTTATTGCTGGGATCCAAGGTGTCCACAGCGAGATGGAGGCAGAGCCCTTCTCTCGCTACCCTCCTCCTCCTCCCCGGGCGCCTGCAGCTCGTATGAGCAGCAGCAATTGCAGCAATTCAGAAACACTGCCCAGCTTTCACTGCAGCAACTATTAATTAAAGCAAGTTTCTGAAGAGGAGGTTTCTTTCCCATAAATTAAACACACTGAAAGACTAATCATAAACTCAGTAACATGTTCAAGAATGGCCTTTTGGGGGACGTGATTTAATAGAATTTCAAGTGCAGCAGATATGTTATTGCCACAAAGGGGAATATATTTTGGTATAGGTTAAGGGTGTAACAGACCAGCCTGTACCTTGCAGTCGCCGGGTGGGATGTGTACTCACACGCTGTCATTTATCAGCAGCTTTTACACATTTTTTTTTAATTTTAAGTTTTATTTTTCAGTGTGTGGGAGGAAATATTAGATGATGTTGCTAAGACTCACTTTTTAACTGAATAGTGATCTTGGGAACTTTTTTTTTTTTTTTTTTTCTCTTATGGTCCAGTTTTATATAAGTTGAGAGAAACCAGGCCATCAATTTAGGGATTTTTTCCATAACCCAACAATTACTGATTTTTAAGGGCAGGAACAGCTTCCTGTATAACATGGAGCATTGAACCTCTCGCAGGAAATCCTGTAGCAAGAGAATAAGGGATCTACAACCCCTAGGAAAGCTGCTGGCCATGTAGATACTCCAGAGCACACACAGTTTTGGAAAAGGCAGTTTAGAACCAGGCAGATGGAGAGGGGGAAGGCAGGGTCTGTGGCTGCTGCTCTTCAGACATCCTTACTGGGATCTGCATCACTTGCAAATAGAGAGAGACCTTTTCTTGCTTGGGGAGATACTGCTTTCCTTTCCCTGCTAATTTTTATATGATAGTTTCTAGTACAATTTAGATGCCCTGATTATATTTCATACAGTTTCTTGGTAAATTGAGACATCTCTAGGGATCTGTTTGAGTTTGGTGAGTAATCTGAAGATGGTCCCTGAAAAAACATCTTCCTTGGTTATCCTGCAGTGCAACAGCCCATTCAGAGCGGATGCAAAAAATCTAAGAGAGTGATTTTTTTCAGCTGGGGAAAAAAAAAAAAAGTGTTCTCCCTTCTTGGTCTGCTAAGGGCTGCTAGCAGGTATTTAGTAGACGTTTCAGTCAGCACCTGAGGCTAAGATCACTGCCCCAGCACTTACTTCCTTGGAGCTGCTAACAGCAATTCGTCTCTTCTGCTGTGAACTAGCTGCACATAGTTGCAAATATTAGCAAAAATTAGCAAAAATAGTAGCAAATAGTTGCAAATAACAAAACCTCATGCTGTTAGCCCCTAAGCTGTCCCAACCCACAACACAAGCAGTTGTACCCGTACACGCTGCCCCAATGCCAAGCAGCTCCTGGCACTGCCCCCTTGACCACCACCCTCTCTTCCCACCTGCAGTCACCAAGGAAGGAAACCACACGTGGACTCCTGCTCCCACCGCCACACCGGTCTCAAGCTCGAAGCCCTTCCCTGCTGGAAATGGGTGGATCCTCTGGCTCCGCAGCACCCTGGAAGAGTTATCCAGGGCCAGCCCAAGGACACCGCTCCAGCCTGCGGGATCAGGTGCTGGGAGACGAGCCCGCCTGGACCACGCTGCTCCCTGAGCATAAGGATGTCCACGGGTTCCTGCCAGCCCCACGGCGTGCTCCCCACGTGAGTGACTGTAGATTGTGTATAGGGTTTTAGTTGTAGCCGATGATGTATGCGTTACTTACAGGGCAAATTCCGTCCTATTTAATGCTGCTGTTCTGCCAGCATTCCCGCACCAGAGACTGCACTAGTTGGGGATCTTTTCTGTACATCACCTTTTCTTTAACACTGAAGGCTCAAGTCAGATTATTATTTTTTAATTTAAATATGTCATAAGATGCTTTATCTCTACTGAAGATATTAGATATCAGATATCTATCTCTCTATATATATATTTAGATAAACAATTTTTATTTAAATGTTGGAAATCTGGAGCTGCCTGTGCAACCGTACCAGACATAAATACGTCCACAATCTCCTCATCTCAGTGCCCTGGTATCGGGCACCCTAGGAAAGGTTATAGCGGATGACAGTTTGTCACCTGGGGTTGAATGGGGCAGAGGAGAGAGTTTCACTGCACTGGGTATACTGGTTGCTACAGGAAAACCCAGAACCTTGGACAGAAATACCTAGGGGCTCCATATACTAAATTCAGCCTTGCCTGGGAGGGTCACAGCTTTTTAAAATACCCAACTCTATATGGCTGAATTGCTTTACCCAGGGCCTGGTGTCGTCATCCTGTTGTGCCAGTGAGGACATGCTTTGTGTACATGCATATCCGTGTTGCACGTGCTGATTCTCCCTCCATCAGTATTTCCAAAGCAGGTGGCCGATACTCTGCAGGAACCGTTCCCTTGGGAACCACGGCTAGCTTTTAATGCACACATGGTTTTAATGCACACACGTTAGGGTGTCTGTTGTAGTCACTTTTATCTAAATGAAGATGCATTCGAGATCTTTAATGTGTGAAGCCAAGGTCTGAACACCTTTAGCTGCAGAGCAGGTGAGTCTGTAAAGCAGCCAGTGCCATTTCACAGGAGTCCTGTTTTCTGCACGTGACCTCTGCAAGCCAAATTTACACCACATCACATGAAGCTGTGATGGTTCGGGGAAGGAAGGAGAGCACAGGCCTTGGAGAAAGAGCCAGCTGCCAAAACCAGGGCACTGGGGCAGTGATCCCCATGCCTAATTTCTGCTTAGGATAATTTCTGCGTAGCTGCTTCCCTGCAGGTTGGCCAGCACGGGGTCAGTGTAGCTCATATGTGCTCCCTCTAACAAAGCGGCCGTAGCTGGGAGCAAATAGGGCCAGATCAGGGAAGAAAAGGCCAAACCAAGACTGGATTAAATGCAATAAATCTGAAAGGTGGCTGTCCTAAAAGTGGCATGAACTTGTTCACGAGACACAGGAAGGGGCTGTTAGTAAATGTGCCATTCATGTCCAGGACATGCAGTGAGCTACAGTGCAGGGCTGCAGCGGATGGTGAGTAATTCCACGCCCCAGCAGACTGGTCAGCACTCACTGCAGCAGCCAGTCTCTGCCGACATGCGTGTGGTTTTGCGGTGGCTCCTGTAAAATGCAACCATTTCTTCCTGATGAAACTCTGTAGGACGCTTCTGCCAAGGCTTTGCTGTGACCCAGTGTCCGTGATCATGGGCTCTAAGGTTTACCTAAACAACTAGAGCCAGAAATTATCCTCGAGCTCCTGGGTATCCTCAGGAGAACAGCAGCTGCCTGCTAGAAATAATAAAGCAAAGCCAGTCCAAAACAATGCTTCACTTCCCACCTCGTGCCACTATTTATATTGGTGGGGGAAACACCACCTCTGCGGTCCAGCAGCCAAACGTCTGGCTTTAGACGCACGTGAATTTGAGAATTCCATTATGAAGTTCCCTATTAAGCTGTGGAAAAAGAAACAAAATCAACCCAGTGATTAGTCACTTCATCTCAGAGACCAAAGGGAGATTAGCCACGTTTCTAAATTGCTTTTCTGGACTTAGCGTGTGGTGTTGTGCTCCTTTCCCTTATAACTCCACACGTAAAAACTGTCTGTAGGTGGAGATGTAATCAGGCTTGGACGTTTTTAGGCTAATTGTGGTGGTTGATCTCATGTGTAAGAGCAATGAGAAGGTTTTTGGTATAAGCATTGGAAGGATTTCTGGAATGGGAGTAAAATCTACAAATACGATCCATTTTCTGAGTTTAGATACTACTTACATCAAAACTCCCAATAGCGCTTTTGTTTTGTAAAGAAAAGCTATTAATGGGAAAAGATAAATTAGCTTTAAATCAAGAATCCACATGTTATAGCATCCATAATAAAAAATGAGGTAAGGTTCCAGCTCATCACTTAAATATCCAGTTGCGCATCCTGACTGCACACGAATGTCTGAAATCCAGTGTACAGAAACAGGAGCCCTGGAGTTCAGGTTGACCCTTGAAAACAGGTGGGAAAATACTCCCGAAAGGGAGCGAGCGGAAGGCCGCCCCGCAGGGCCCGTCCCCTCCGGCGCAGCCGGGCGGAGGTGCCCACGCTCCCGGCCGGCACCGCGGAGCATCGGCCCCTGCCCACCCTGCCTCACCGGCGCCACAGCTCCGAGCTCCGCGTCCTCCAGGGCCAGCGCGCTGCGCTCGGCCAGGTCCGGGCGCGCCGGGCGTGCGGAAAAACCTCGTAGTAAGAGGTTTTCTTAAGCAATCATTAATGCCCCCCCTCCCAGAGCTAAGGCTGCGTTTGCACCCGTGCACCCACTCCACAAGTGATGAGGCTGCTCGTACCCAGCGAGAGGCACGCGGGGAATGGGAGCTGCAGAGGGAGGCAGCAGAGTCAGCCCAGAGCAACGAGTTAAGTGTGTGCAGGGCCCGCGGCTGCTGTCACACACAGCGGGACCCCAGCAGCCTTTTCTGAGGAACCTCAGGGTGACAAAAGCCCTGCTAAGGGAGCAGATGTGCTCGGGAGAGCAGAGGCCTCGCTGCAGCCCCTGTCCCAGCTGGGTGGGTCGTTCTCCGCTTGCTTGGTTTGGTTAAACCAGCACTTACAGTCACTTTGACCATGTGATGTATGGGAGTATACAGTATGTTTTCTTGTTATACAAGGGAGGAGTATAAAATAGTTTTCTGATTTCTTTCAGAAACAAATGGCTATTTTATTTTTTAAGAGCAACTGATTGTGAATCTCAGAGTATAAGAAAAAAAAAGAGAAATAAGCCAAATATATACCTTTATGTAAATTAAGAAATAAAAGTATTTAAAACATACTCCTTGCTGCCTTTTCCTGGCCTCATGTGGTTGCAGTGTGAGACTCTGCCTGGGGAGGCTCTGATGCCGCCTTACTGGGAGCACCAACATCCCAACGGTGGCGGGATCCCAGTCCCGGCCGTGGCTGCCCTGCCCAGCTCCCTGGCACCCAGTTCTGCACAGTCCGTGCTGCCTCCGAGTGCCCACAGCAGCTCTGCTCTCCCGCTCGGGACGGCGGCTTCAACAACAAGTGTCACCAAGAAGCAGATACCGGGCAGGGAAACAGGCGCGTTCCATCACCGCGAACAGGTTCCCGATCCCAGAGCACAGCAGGATGGCATCAGCCGAGCCCCGTGTGCTCCTGGTGACCGGAGCACCGAGCTTGGCTCCCATGGTGGGATCAGCTGGAGAAGGTACCCAATGTACCCGCGCCTGCCCTGGCGCCCAGCTCACCACAGCACACGCTGCTGCTCCTCCAGCTACACCGGTGACGCGCTGCAAAGACCAAGGAGCTCCTCTGGCAGGCACAGGAAAAAAAAAAAAAGGGAAAATCATTTTATTAACCATCAGGAAAGAAAGCTGTGGCAACAGCTTGTGCGGGCTAAAGGCAAGGTGCTCCTCGCAGGCCAAGAGGCCTCAGCCCTGGCTCCGGGAGGCCTCCGTGCGGCTCCCAAAGGCAGTGCTGGCCCGGCCGCCCTCCTCCCACGGGAGGGACGTGGGCCCCACGCGCCGCATCCTGCGTCCCCCAGGTGCAGAGCCCGCAGGGGAACCGACCTCCACCTCTCCCTGCACTCAGCTGAACCACAGCCAGGCCTGCAGCTCAGAGTTGTGGAAGGCTTATTAAAATTCCAGGAGGATGTAAAAAATATAGTTATAAAGATATTAAACAGTCCTTCAAGCCACACTGGCCCTGCCAGGCCTGGGAGCGTCTGTGGGGTTTACTCCTCCTGCACTGGAGCCTTTTTCACTTTCCTTTTCTTCTTGGCTTTACCCTGTTTCTGTAGGGTCTCCTGGTTGACATTCCCTTTGGCTTTCTTTGCAGCTGGAACTTGCTCAGCTCCTTTCCCTGCATCCCCTTTCCTTTTTCGGTTCCTCTTCTTCCTCTTTTTCTTGTCAGCTACAGCATCTCCTCCATGAACAGCTTCTTCCCCACTGCCGGCCAATTTTTGTTTCTTGTGTTTCCTGCCATTCTTCTCCTCGAGGGTGTCCGTTCCCTCAGACTCTTCCTCTGGGGCTGCCGCGGCTCCTCCTTCACCGGCGCCGGCTGTTACCCCGTTCTCCTGGCGGCGGTTCTTGCGTTTCTTGCTCTCCGGCAGGAAGCCCTTCCTCTTCCTCTTGAGAGGCTCTGCTCCCTGGGCCGCCTTATTGGCAGCTGCCACCTTCTCCTTCTTGGGTTTCCTGCAGAAAGAGCACCGAAAGTCAAGAGCAGCTGTATTTAGGGATGGAGGCCGTGCTACGGGCAGCCCACACGGACGGGCGCTGCCCCCGGCCCCAGTCCTCGCTCGGCACGCGGGGCGGCTCGCGGAGCTGCAGGAAGCTGCACCAGGAAGCCTGAGAAAGAGCCCCCATTCCACAGACTGGGAAATGCTGCATTTCCTGCCTTCTCCAGCCTCACGTTTGCAGCAGCAGCAGCTCGGAGTGCTGCGTTACGAGCCTCACAGACCAGAAATCCCTCTGCACCGTTGCTGGCTTTGGCACCAGGACCCCGCTCCGACCCCGGCAGCAGCGGCTCCGCACGCAAATGATGAGCCCTGCTTACACATCTTACAGTGATTTCTTGTAGGGATGAACCCTAATCCTGGAGGCACCCCAAATAAGTTCCAGCCTGAGCTCAGCCCCCTGATCCTGTCTCCTCCTGCCCCGGGGCAGAAGGCCACGCGTACGTACGTGTAATTCAGCCAGCGCATGACGTTCCAATAGAGAGAGTCGAGACGAGCGGCCGTCCCAAAGCCTTCCTGCTGCTGCAGAGCTAGCAGCGCTCGCTCCACCGCCGCCAGCTCCACGCGCAGCTTCTGCGAGAAGCCAGAGAAAACACCATCAGCGCTGGGAGGAAACGCAGAGCGGGCACTCACAGCGGCAGGGCACGGGGCAGCCTCACGATAAAAGGATGCCAGAAACACCCAGCTCCTCTGTGCTACCGTCCTGAGCAACATTTAATGTGGGGCAAAAGACAGTGAGTCCCAGCACGCTACCAGCTAATTCTGCCTGGAAACTGGGCCCCTAGCATGAGAGCCCAGACAGCTAGACCTGCTCTGGCCTCAAAGGTGCTTTGGTCCTTTCTCCTTCCCAGCTCCTAGGAGGGAGGAGCCGCAGGACTAGGTATCCACCTATAAGATCAACTTTCAGCCTGGCTTCTAGAGGACGCAGACATGCTGCCTCTGCCTGCTTCTTAGGGCAGTCCCAGTAAAGCAGACAGAAGGTTATTCAGTTCCTACAGAAGCCGTGAAAATCATCTCTCTCATCCATCCACTTTGCTGTTAGGTCTTCGCAAAGAAGCAGGCTCAGTGCTCGCCAGGAGGACCTTGGCCTTCACTCACCTGCTGGGTCACAGTTTTGAGGAGGAAGTTCAAGAGCTCCAAGTTCTTGGCGACTTTCTCCTTTGCAGCCTTCACCCGAAACTGGTCGGCCCCTTCCAAGCTCTGCAAGTCAGAGAGGGAGATGGAGGAGGAGCAATGTCAAACAGAGCTGTGAATCCCTCTCCGCAGGGAAAAGCGGAAAATGAGCTATTAGCAGGATTAATGTGTCACCAAATAACTGTGCCCAATAACCCGAATCCAGCAAACTCGCTCTGCAAATGCTCCGGAGAGCAAGTGGGGGAAGTGCCGTTGCCCAAGTTAATTCAAAATCAACTGGACAAAGTAAGAGCAAGGCCCAGCCCTGCTGCTATCCCTATTTTCTAAGCCAAAGCTCAACCTGGAACACGTTGCGGCCTCCTGCAGAGAAGGGAAAAGGCAATATCCCTGCCACGGAGCGGCCAGGACACAAAACAACAGCCTCGTCTGAGGGACCTGTTAGCACAAGCTGAGACTTGCACCCAAAGCAAAACTCCATTAACACCTGGGAATCCCAGTGGGAATCACTAGAGCAGGGCCTGTCATTCAAGCTTAAATTCCCTGAAAAGGACTGAAAACGAAAAGCAAGCTCCAGCTCACGCAACACAACATGATGGCCTGCAAGAAGGGGAAAGACCCAGTAACAAAACCACAGGAACTGCAGCTTCCATAGGCAAGTATTCACTCTCTGTACCGGATTCCACACCCTGGAGTATTACCGTTTGGTTTTGGACATAATGGATCAAACAAGCCCCGTATTAGAAAGTCAGTGTGATCTGCTGGCTGCAATTCATGTTGCAGCTGCATCTGACTATCAATAACTTGCTAATTGCTCCCTCTCGACAGACAGAAGCGCCGCAGCTCCGCTCCAGAGCTGCCATCACCCAGCAAGGTCACACGATTCGGTGGCTCTGAAGTCCCCAAGGTAAAAGGAGAAACAAACACTCAGGGGGGAGATTCAAAATACGCTCATGCAGGATGCAACCTCCTGTGGGCCATGCACACTCCATTTATTACACTTAGCACAGCAAATAATAATAATAATCAGCAAATCTATTATGAAAAACAGGCTGATTTGCATTAAAATTTTCTTTGCAGTGTTAAAAACCCCACACAACAGGCTGACAGACGTTATTTGTATTTAAAGGAGCTTGCAGAGATGCTGTTTGCATTCTGCTCACTAGCGTGCTACGCTGCGTGCAGGTTCCCAGCCAAAGTCTGTGCAGACTCTCGAGGACAGAAAGAGGATGCAGAGCAAGAGAGAGAAGGAGCCACAGGGAAGTCAACTATCATTTGATCTTTTTAATATACAAACACTGTGGAATTAAAAAGGGGTTAAAAAATAAACTGCATTTTCGCTAGCTGCTCTTTGGCATTTGAGAACCTGGAATGCGCATCCAGTTTGATGGACAGAGCAAATTCATGCAAAACAGCCCAGCAAAAACAGCAGCTTGCGTGGCTGCAGGCACCACTGGTCCAGCAGCATCACCAGTGCAGGAAAGCCGAACATCTCCATGGCAGGAGGTGTTTTCCATGAGCCTGGAAACATCAGCACCGGCCCCGACAGCCAGAGGCAACCCAGCGGGATGGGGGAGCCACGCAAACACATCACCCTGCACCAAAATGGAACGTTTTAAACGTTGCTCAAAGACCAGGAAGGAACAAGGATGTGGGTGGGGGCGCATGGAGAAGCTAAGGAAGCAGCAAAGCAGCAGCAGGTAATGAATTCCTATAGGATAAGCCACTTGTGTGGTCCCGAAGCTGGATGCATTTGCTCTAAGGAAGCTGGATCCAAATGAAGTTTTACCTTCTGTCTCTCAATACATGCTCATGCTCTTGCCCTTCGCTGCAAAGATCGTAGCAGAAATTTGCTAAAGAGCCCCAAAACTCCCGGGACTCGGTGTCTGTGCTAGAGCTGAGATGCCCAAAGCTCCTCAACAGCTTGGGTCTGATTCCTGCTCAGCCAGGGCAGCGTTTGCAGGGAACATC
>JAVCKT010025608.1:4573-14593 GCA_032273925.1 Rhynchotus rufescens
AAAGCAAGAATAAATGGATGCGACCACATTCCTTATCTGCACGCTGCAGAAACTTTTGTCAATCCCTGAGATAGACTGGGCAGAAGCTGAATGCATAACAAGATCATTTGGGGTCATGGTACAATGATTAGATTCCTACAGTCTGTGTTACTGTAGATTAGTACTCTGGCTCCCTGGAGGAAAAACAAATTTGAAATTCTACGCTACAGCCAGATGCCAGACAGGCCATCACAAGCAGTGTGTGAACCTGAGCAAAAACACACATGCTTCTAAGGTACTGAGGTCTTTTCCCAGCAAATCATAATCTCAATCCGAAGGGAAACACTCAGTTAAACTTGAAACTCCTTATTGTAAATAGTGTATCTGTGGTTGCTTGCAGAGGTCACAGCTGAGGCTTGGTAAACTTTAGAAAGTGAGCTTTTTCCTGAAAGATTCAGAGGCCAGGAATGTGCAAAAACTCTAATTTGGTGACAGAGGGATTTCAAAAACTTTCCAGAAAGGCCTGCATGAGGATGCTGAGGCATTGCTTCTTATTCAGTCTCACATATATATGTGTGAGGGACAAAGATGTAGAATGCATAAATACCCAGTGAGATGGTTTTCATTCAGGTTTAACAAAGGGTAATTTTTTTGTTTTCAGATATCTGGCTGTAGTTTCTTTACTTTCCGATTATAAAGCATAATGAACTTCTGCAGGTCAAAGCTGCTCTTCATTTCTAGTCTGTATTCCTAGCCTACATCTTGGGACAGGGGATTATCAATGTCATTAACATAGATTTTACCAACATGGTAAACGTTTTGGGTTTGGTTTGGCTTACAGAGAAAACATACTTATGTCTAATTTACAGGCATATCTTTAGAGTGCTTGAGAGCAAGTGTTTGGGTCTGAAGTCTTGGCATCATGTAACAGGAGAAGTTCAAGTTTCTCTAGACATGCGGCGTGTCTCCCATGGAGAAATTCAGTTGTGGAATTTCTAATACAAGCATCATGCAGGGAAGCATAATTAAACCCCATATCATAAGAAGAACAAAATCATTCTAACAGGGCACAAACCCAAACAACTCCCTGCTCCTTCCTTTTTATGTGGCAGAAGAAAGAGAAACACTTCATCCTGCCAAAAAACAAAAACAACAACAAAAAAAGGTGTTAGCAAATGTGATCTTATTCTAGCAATGCCCAACCTAAGAGAACAATTTGTGCTTCTGCCAGTAGATATTGCAATTGGATACTATTTTGTAGCAGCAGAATTGTTGTAACTGCTGTCGAGGCACAGCATGCTGCTAAAAACCTGGCAACTTTTATGAAAGCTGTTTATATTACTGTAGGCTTTCTATAAACAGTGGCAATAAAAAGCTAAACTGTTTTACGAATAAGATGCAGATATTAGAGATGAGTTTTTCTGCAACAATAATGCCTTTTGGCAACTGTGCTGGCATTTAAAATATATAAAAAAAAAATAAAAATATCTCTTAGAGACATAGAAAGTCTCATAGCAGCCTCTCAGGCAGTGAGCACATCCCATTTACCTGGAACAGAGCTGTGGCTGGGGAAGTTTGCACAAGATTTGGGTTTCTTATTAATCTTGCATGAGAGTAGAGGCAGAACACTCCTACTAGGCAGTGAAGGCAGATACATATTTTCTGCAGATATATATCTGTGTATTCAGAAGGGGAGGACCGAGTTTCTCAGCTGCACAAGATGCCTTGTATCGCTCTGTTAGCACAGAGCAGATGTAAGGGTGTCTCCAGTGCCATCCCAGGCATCTAGTGAATGACAGTTACCAGCAGCAAGGCAAGGATACAGAAGCATCTAAGGCCAGCCTAGCCTTTTTCTCTTGAATCTGTTTCAAAGCCCTAGTATTTAGATAAGATACAGTCCTTCAGACACTTCCATCAACCTGCTTGAGTTCATATATCCAGAGTTTTATATTAGACTGTATTTCTAGAAATGTTGCATGTTGGATTTTCTGTTGGAAAAAAATGGAGATCCTTGGAAACGAGAGTGGTAGCCTGTATTTAAAAACTTTGAACTAAATATTTTTGGTAGTTTTTATTCTGAATATAATTTTGACTCTTTTCTCAACAGTAAGAACTATAAACTCTTTTTTCAAAAGGGAAACAATTAAGTTTCCCTTTACAATTAAGTTTCCCTTTAGAGTCAGGTTCAAAACACACAACCTACAGAAAATCTTTGACTGGAAAATGGCTGGAGGCTGAGAAACATGCTTAAGCATCTCCAATTTGTGATGTTTGAGTACAGATTACCAGCTTTGTTTTGAACTAGTGAATTATTCTTTTTTCTTGTAAACTGTTCGGCAAAAGAAGAGAAACATAATGAGAGCTAGCTTGCTATTTTTAGGCTCTGAATATCTTTCATACAACACCTGTATATCTGAAAATCAGTCATACAAACAGTGCTGCAACTGGCAAGAATGTTCTCTCCATCACAGGAGGCTTCCATTTTAAAGGAGGTATTTATAAATCTGCTTTGTGCTTTTCTGTGTGATTCAAAATTTGTATACAAACCCTCACACACTCAGCAATGGGGAATTTAGAAAACATGAGATACTGCAAATCAATGGTACATTTATAGCCATTTACACTTAATAATGGACTAATGGAGAAATGTGGAATGTATGAAAATTTTCTCAGCACAAAAGCTTTTGCAAATACATTGAGCATCTGCGCAGCAGTACAGCTGGGGTTCACAGTAGTGCATATAAGATTAGTTTCTAGCTCATTGTCTACAGCACTAAAATTATGCGTACTTAAGCTTCGTTCAGTGCCTATTACTTATCCTACCTGGAGTAAGATAACAGGAGGCTATGATATCTTTGCCTACTCTCTTGATCTTTGGTTATTATTTCGCACACTTTGTAGGAGGCTGTGAGTATAAATACAGTTAAATATAGTTTTCTCCCATTTCCTTGTTGTTCTGCTGAAGCTGGAATTCTATCCACCGCACATAGCACTAGCTGTCTTGCTGGGCTGAGCACAATATGCAAGGCATTTTGTTTGAAAATGAGACTTCTTTTCTCATTCTGTTTGCAGAATATTGGTGAACATCTTCTCAAAGGTATTCAATATGAGAATAACTAGCGACACTGAAGTATGATGTTTTAGGGGAAAATGGAAGAGGAAAAGAGAGTTCTTTGGCTGTCTGCTACTTCTTTAAGGTATAGTGTGTACTGAGATTCAACATTCAAGCTGTTTTCATTGGATTTTCTAACTTCAAGACTTTGTTTCTCCTGTTTGAATGATAAACAAGTTTTAAAAGTTTTCCAAAATAATAAGAATTGCTCTTGGCATTAAATCTTAGAAGTTCACTTACAATTCAGCTTTTGAATAAATCTGTGAGAATTAGGTGATGTGATTTCTAAAGGTTTATGAATACATCTTAAGGAAACTTATATAAATATTTGCTGAAAAATGTGCAGATTTTTTTCCGTCTAATCCCCAGTTTATTCATTAAATAAATGCTTCTGCAGTTTTCAGTTGCTGAGGAAACAAATCCAAAAACTAATCAGGAGTCTGTATGCTATTGGTAGTATCAGTAATTAGATTTACCAAACTCATTTGAGGAGAGGTGAGGAGCTGAGAGAACTGGTCTCTGCTGCTTTCCTTACCCACCCCCTCCTACTCCCCTTCTTATGGCAGGAATTGTATGCCCAGGAGCTTCTTTTAAAAGCTGCTGCCAAAGCCACGTGGGGAGCAAGGAACAGAGCGTAGGATTAAGCTCTTCAAGCGGAGGTGACTGCTGCCGGGTGGGATGCCTTGAGGTATCTGAGACACCTGCATGCAGCTACCTGAGGGGAGAAGGGACCTTCAGGACATTAGTGCTACCACGGCATTTAAGTGTATTTTAATAGAATCACAAACTTTCAGCTTAACTGAGGTGGAAAGGGGCCCTTGCAGAAGGTCCTGTCCAATACTGCTCAAAGCTACAACAGAACAGGTTGTTCAAGGCTGCATCCAATCAGCTTTGAATATCTCCAAGGACAGAGACTCTATACCTCTGGGAATATTCTCTGGGAAGCCTGTTCCAGTGTTTGATCACTATTCAGTAAAAGACTTTTTCTGCATTTTGAGACAATCAGATGTCATAGATAGCTTTAATAACTGTCCAACGGTTCCCTGATGTTCCCACCTCCTCCTTTGTATGTGAAGTGGTACAAGCATAGGAAGTGTGGTCAACTCGGAGTAACAAGAGAGGTCTCACATCTGTTCCTGATGTTGCTAAGGCTGTGGCATTAAATTCTTGCTGCGCAGATTCACGTGACCATAAAGTGATGTGACTTTCATTCACCTAACACTAATTGTTACTCGAATTCCACTAGGACTCCCTATGCTCCCAGCATTTTCCCTATTCCATGGAGAAATATAGCCCAGCTGGCACACTGGAATCAAAGGGCATCCCTTTCTTTATTAAGAGTAGGAACTGGGAATTCTCAGCCACACAACTTCAGCATCTCGCAATTCATTTCTAAAATTTGCTGGTAGTCTAAACACAAGTGAGCAAATCACAGGACAGGTGGGAAGCAGTTATGCTGCAGATAGGCACTGTAGGCAAAAGTACCAGGATGGGGCCTTTTGCAGTAAAAAAGAAAAGCAAATATCTTTCCCATTTGGTGCAGAAGGCAGAAGATCAAGGATCTGTTAGCATGGACTAGCTAATACAAGGCAAGCAGGCGTGTGAATGCAGAGCAGGCAATCCTCTAGCAAGTGCCTGTGTGCCATTCCCTGCAGCAGATGCAAAGCAGCTTGTTGTGTTTCTTGCTCTGGGCACAGCAGGCTCACGGCCAGCCAATGTGCTATATATCCACATGCAGACTTGCCTCCATTATCTACACACTGCTTGATACATAAATAAATCAGTAGGCACGTCAAAGGAGTTGGTTAGGAAACTTCCCAATTTCTGTATTTGAGGAAGGGAAAGCAATAAGGCAAAGCAGAGAAAGCAGTAGGGAAAGCAGGTCCAGGCGTGGTGGGTCAGAGCAAGGGTTCATGCTGCCCAGGATCATCACCCATGGGAGAAGCAAATAGAAGTTTCTCGGGGAGACTGTACAAGCCTGACTGCTGTTCGTGCTCCCTTCCCCCTGGCACTTGTCCTGCCTCTGCAGTCACTGGACTAAAGGAAGCAGAAGGTACCTCCTTGCCTATTCTTTTCAGTATCCATTGAGACTTGTTTATTTATTTCATACATTCTGATCCTGTCTCTGCCTACAATCTACCTACAGTCTCCCGTTATGTCGAATTTTTGTGTGCAAAGGACTTCTAATTACCATTATTTATCTTTATCCACACGACAATGTAAATTTGACCTTCTCTGAAAACCAACATCCTTGCCTGATACAATGGCCTTTAGCACCTTTCCCAGCAAGCAAAGCCAGCCACCAGCTCCCTTCCAACCGTCCTCTAGCACTTGTTCATATTTTTGCACTAAAACAGCAACAAAAAAAACATAGTTCAGCCAGTGACCGGTTAATGAGCATGGCTCTAATTCCGCTCTAAGGTGACTGCATGCCTGCTTAACTACAGTAATTAAAACCAAAGCTGAAGCCATGCACTGAGTTCTCTATTTTTAACTTATGGCCATTGTATATTCAGGAACTTACTGAATGCCACAGTTCAAAAAAGAAAAATACCTTATGAGGAAAAAAAATCAATATTTGCATTCATTGCTGGAGTCAAAATCCTACACTTTCTATAGTAGTTGTGGGCTGGATTGTTTGCACCCAGCATGACATAGTATTTCAGAATAGGGTCTTTGAAGTCATAATAGTCAGTAGTATTTTTAGAATAGGACAAGATCCAATTCCATGATTCTAAACTAAAGGGACTATGTATCTTTTGCAAACAAAATGTGCCTTTACTTAGGGATTTAATGATGCAGCAGCTTCCTACAATCAGTGAGAATTTCACCTTCTATCAACATTGGAGCAATCAAGTTTGATTAGCATAAACAAGCGCAGAAAGAGAATTTCAAAGCAATGTGGAAAGAGGATTTTCAGCTAGCGCTCCATCAAAGAGACTGTAGAGGTAGTGCCATGTGCCTCCTCTGACCTTTAGAACAAAGTGAGAGCTCAAGTATCTCATGATAATCCATAGGTTTAATATCCGAAGCAAAGAAATCAATGTAGATTTTTGAATAATGAATATGTTTGAGGAATTCTATCTTCCCCACAGATGAGCAAAAATAAAAGGTTAAATTTCTCAGATAAGCTATTGGGAATTATTCACAGAATTCCAATCTGTGGGATGTGATGTGAGTAGATATTTTCCCACTGCACATCCGTGTAATAACACCTTTCAGATAAATAATTTAAGCCAGCTGACTCTATAGCTGTCATATTCACTTTGCTGTTTTGCACCAGCCTGAATTGGTGAAATCTGTTTCTTGCCAGTGCAAGAACTTGATCAGTCCTTTTGATTGTAGTTTTTATGGTTGCCACAAGCATCTTGAGTTCTTCAGAGCACGAACAGAAATGTACTAACTTGCAATTAAATCTAGATGAGTAATTTTTTTTATTTGCTTGAAACAAACAGAGGAAAATGAGTATTTTAAATGACATTTGACGATTCTCTTTTTCTTCATAATTTTTCTTTACAGACAGCTTAGGAAAAAGTGTTCAGTGTATATAAATAAATAATCCATATAAGCAAATAAATTTAAAATAATATTTATCTGCAAACACCCTGGTTCTGATCACATCTTATTTTGACCCACCCACATACCAAACCCCATATAGAATTTAATTTTTATTTATGTGACTGTGAGGGAAAGCAGGATCCATAACTCCCACGTTGGCTATTTCCACTTGGGATGAGCCACAGAATGTTGCTAGCAGCACTTCTATGGGATTTTCAGGTTGGTTCTGCAGTTTTCAGATGGTTACAAGTTCTGGGAAAAAAATCTTGAGATAAATGCTTTTCTAGTGCGTCTCATATTCTTTCTTTGCTCAAAAAAAAAGTGCCCTTTGAAATGGTTGAAAACAGTGGGTATTTCACATCAGCTGGTGCTGAAAACAATGTGATTCATGGCTTTAGGTTGTCAGGATACTTCTTTGCAATCTCTTGGCCTATGAGCTGACATCGCAATAGGACCAGCAATCATTGAAAACCATTGTCCCATTTTCACCCATCACACAGCAGATAGTCTTTCTTCCTGTCCTAGTGAATTTGACTGCCCAAGCTTAAAACGCATAATTCATTTCTTTGACTTCCTTTATTTACATTCTGACAAAGCCTTTTAATCAGAATATTTGCTAAATTAATTTTCTCCACAAATAGCATAGCATTAACTTGTGACAAATGATATTTCAGCTTGTGACATCTTCCACTTAAATTGTTTTAAAGTAATTCTGAGTGAATTTGTGACAACGTAACAGTAAGTATGGGTTTTAAGAGAATATTTTGCCATTCAGAATTTCACACTGTAGTGAGGTCGGATTCCTTTCCTTCTTACCTATCTTTGGCAGTTAGCAATGAGCTCAGAGACTTTAGAGCTAAACCATTAATATCAGAGCATTAAGAAGAAAAGACGATAGAAGCTTGTCACAATAAATCCAGGTTCTTAAGGACCATTTAAGAGGAGTGGGTGGAAAGATCTGTTGGTAATCTTTATATATCTGACAGAAATCAAATAGTGTGTATAGTGTGTCACTCACGCTCACTCTAATCCTACTTGGAAGTCATAATAGTCAGTAGTATTTTGTGCAATCAGTTGTTTCATCTTCATGCTAGTAAATAATGTTTAAAAGTCATAAAAATTTAGCAATTTAAAAAGCAAGCATTACAGAGTGAAATCAATTGGCTAACAGTAAGTGAGAGGGTTGTCAAATGCAAATGTTCACTTTCATATAACTGAAAGGGATAGGAAGGCATCAAAATGTCTTCCTTTCTCACTGGCAGGCAGCCAGGCTAGAAAAGCCACACTGGTCTCTTTGGAAGAAAAAGAAAAATCTCATTGAACTATTCGTACCTCATATTTTCTTTAAAAACAATAACAACAAGTTAGCACTTATTCAAGAAAGAGATAATGACAATTGAGTAACAATTGTTATTCCATTTGCATCTGACTATTACTTTGTTTTGAGGGAAGAAATTTGTTTTTCATATATTCTATTTGAATTAAGTGATTGTGTTTAATTTGAAATAACTTGGTAAGTGCTGATATATAGAAATGACTCCTTCAGTGTCAGCAAAAAAATAGTCTGCAGGAAAAATATATGTATGTCTTACACAGTGACTTTTGATTTCAGATAGCTGAAAATCTTGGAGCTCTCATCTTTTGATCTGATAAGCCCATTTCTATCTTTTTTTTTTTTTTTTTTTTTTTAAGGCAGAACAAAAAATAATGCAATTTTAGAATTCAAAAATCTATCTATATTTAATTTTGGTTTCTTTTGTTTCTAAGTCATTGCCTTTGCCAAACGTTCAATCTTTAGTAGAAGCTTTATGACTCATAGCTTATACAACCGGATCAAAACAAAAATTCTTAAAGGTTCAGGTTGTTATATCTGTCTTATAGAGGACTTCAGAATATAAATAAACATAGAAAATTTAGGCTGAATATGGTAATAAAAAGTCGGATCTTGACTTCTGTATTTAGCTACTAAAGAGAGCAAAGAACATTTAATATGTATGGAAATTTCAGCACTAAACTGAAAACTTTATTTATTGATCCCCTGATGGGCTTCTTATGATTATTACAAGTGTGAACAAAGAGTCTTAATGCTGAACTCAAACGCTCCTCTGAAATGTCTTTCAGGGTGAGACGCTGACTCATAAAAATGAAAATTGCCTGGATAGTAGGCAGCTTTTGCTTGTTGGAAGAAGACACTGCCTCTTTTAATTTAGAGGCTTAATACAATGTCATTGCAGTTTTCCATATGAAATAGTTTTATGTGAAAAGGGGGTTTTGCCTCTTTTGGGTGGGGAGGGACCAATTTCTTGCTGAAAGTCTGCATTTTGGCCAATTTGCCAGGCTGGGTAGCTCTGTAACTGCTGACTGCTGCCCTATAGGGTAAAAAAGTTGATATAGATTGGAGAAGAGGGAAAATTTTGTGACTGGAACAGTAGTTGCTTGAATACATTTGCTTTGAGCTAAATAAATAAGCAGAAAAGAAAAAGTTAATATATCAAGATAACATTAAGGGCACATTTATTATTATTTGCTTATCAATATGTACTATGGTCATAAGAACCATCTTTCTGACTCATCTTCCAAATACAGCTAGCCCTAGAGAGTATACAACGGTTCTTCTCACATAAGAAAAGTCCAAATTCATTTCCATATGGGTGGTTATAGAAGAGCTGATTAAAAAAAAAAAAAGATATGCATCAAGAATGTTGGATTTTTTGAAAGTAAAATAAATAATAATTTTAAAATATGCGCTTTTCATGGGTGAGTTCCAAGGAGAAATTCCACTCCCCAAGGCAAAATTGAGAATTCTGTCCTATCTGCTGCCAGCACCTCAGTCACTTGTTTTGATTTCCCCTGGAACTGTCTTAGTCTAGGAAATGTTGGCTGTACCAAGGAAGCTGCGCTTTGTGAAGGCATTGGAGCTCGCTTGCTAGGAGGAAAGTTACCCTAGGAAGTCATCTAAATGAATGGCAGGAAACCAGCTGGGCACTCAATTAACTTTTTGTAATTCTCATTTAGACTTCTGGTAAAACTGATGCATCTTGGCTAACTATTCCACGACAGAAACTGTTTCACATTTGTGAAAACTTCCAGCCACTTTCAGTGTCTTGTAGATAGAACCCTTTTTTTCATATAAGGTCCATATTTGTACAACACCATTATAATTCTAGATTTCTTTATTTTTTATAATTTTTTTAAGAACTGACATTTCTTAAGTTAAAAATACTATTAATTATGAATTAACAGTTAAAAATAATGTTATACAGGAGGAATAGCAATTAATCCCCCAATCAAAAAAAATTCACAGAACTCTTTCTATGCAGTGGAAATTTAAATATTAAAATATTAACAAGAAAAAAACTTCATATGCATAT
>JAVCKT010025609.1:7117-22861 GCA_032273925.1 Rhynchotus rufescens
CCCTCAGGAATACGGTGGCCCATGACCCGGCAGGAGGTGGTGCTGCAGGACCCCAGCAGCACCGCAGGGACGGGCAGGTCCAGCACACGCAGCAGGGCTGGGTCAGCGCTGGGTCCCCTCCTGCGTCCCGTGTCCCCAGACACAAACGTGGGCAGAGGGCAGGGGAGAGGCTGCGGTGCCACTGCTGGGACAGCAGCCCTGGCTGAGGCTCTCGCTCGTGTTATGCAAGCTGGCAGGTCTCCAAGCCTGAATTTTAAATTTAAATGGACAGATATTTGAATTACAAATATTTGCCCTATGTTTTGGCAATAGTAACACCAATATATAACTTTAGCTGACTGCTTTATGGGTGGCTATTGTCCTTCCAGATGGAGATAGTAAGTACTAGTGATCGAATTTTAATTATACAGCTATATGGAATCTGAAAAATTGTCCTCCAGATCTACAAATGACTTACAGAGAACCGTAATCTGTTTATAATAGAGTATTTTAAGAAGTGAAGTTTTTCAGTGTGGAGTATATTCTTTCAGCTTTACATTATCCTTTCAAAAACGTATTCACCTAAAGCTTTTGTTAGTAGAACTAGAGAGAGGAAATAATGTTATCTCCATTTTGCAAGAATAAAATTAAGGACTAGACATCAATGGCTAGATTTTGAAGTTGCTTAGTTAAATCTACTGGAGTAGATTTTAGTACAATTTCCAGCCCTGGGTGACTTACTAAGCTCACAGGCGAGTTCTGGGGCAGAACAGGAGTTTAAGCCAACTCTCCTCACACCAGAATCAGTGAAGTGATCAGTCAGATCATTAACCATTAAAAACTCCTATTCCAACTGCGAAAAAAAGAGAAAGATGTGAATTTAGAGCTTTTTAAAAGCTATTTCTCAAATCTGCTGTTTCTGAATGAGGGCTCTGCTGTTTCGGGAAGGGTATCATTTCCTCTGTGGCCTCCTTGAAGGGAACACGATGCCCACAGTCCTCGATTTTCTCCTGGCCTGATTCAAACCTGTTGTCACCAGCGGAGCAGCAGCCTGGAACGATTTCTGCAGACCATAATCGGGCCCTGTAAGAAGGAGAGAGGAGCCCTGGGTGCTTCTTGTGGCTGCGAAAGGGCAGGGCACGGCCGCGTCCCCCGTAATTACCTGGTGCTGGGACGGGCCTTGCTCCTCGCTGGCATCGCGCGCCGCACGTTCCTGCACCCCGCCTTGCTTTTTATAAAGCTGAGCTCTTTTACTGACGACATGGCAGCCACAATTACAGCTTATTAGAAAACCGATTCAGGAGTTCACATTCCTCTATAAGCAAAACATGGAAAAGTGACAGGAGAAAAAAGCCGATCATATTCTGAATTAAATGGGCACATGCAGATTTCTGGGGTGCCATTTACTGCAAGCTCCACGAAGGACTCGCTGAAAGCCGCCACGTGCAGGTTGTGCCCGGGCTGCCTCTGCTCCGAGGCGGGAGCTCCGCGGCGCCACGTGGCCGCTCTTTGCTGCAGGTCGTGGCTACGGTGAGGATGGACAGAAAACCAGAGCTCCCTCGGGGCGGCTGTCACTATTATAATTTAATTATCCTGGGATCTGCTGTGGGAAATAATAGGACATGAGGAGAATAGTTAATTATATGTAAAATGTCATGGAAAAAAAAGAACATCAGGCACCGACAAAAAAGAAAAAAATCCCAAAGTGCAAGAAATGCCTGTACTTGGTGTGAATGTAATTTCCAAAACTTGTACTTGCTGTGCTTCTGTTCCAGAGTTAAGCAGTGCTGGAATTCAGATTTTTGAATCTGCAGGCTCTACCATTTTTTTTTAAAGTCCCAATGTCCTCAAATGCTTTAATGCATTACAGATCAGTCAGAGGAGAAAAAGGAAAAGAAGAAGAGAAAAAAGAAAAAGAAGAAGAGAAAAAGAAGAGAAAAAGAAGAAGAGAAAAAGAAGAAGAAATAGATATAGAAGAAGAAGGAAGAGAGAAAAAGAAAAAGAAAAAGAAAAAGAAAAAGAAAAAGGAGAAAAAGAAGCTTGAATCATGGCTTCAGGGAGCTGCCTAGTTCAGTGCCCCCTACCCTAATCAGGAGGCAGTGGGGAGGTACAGAAGTGTCCCTGTTATTGTACATGCCAGCACCTAGGGAATGAGGAGGTCTCGGGGCCCCTGCCTGCTGCTGAGGTGAGGCCGACACGGCCGCCCGCTCGCAAACCCCCGTGTGCTTCGTCCTTGGTCCGGTGGTGCTTGTGCACACATCGTTTTAAGCACCAGTTCAGTTACACCTGGTCCTGATGCTTCCTCTCTGCAATGGATGATTTCCAAAAGTTTAAGACCCTGCAGTGCTCGGCAGTCCCCTAGGGCCCTGTGGCAATGCCTGGGATGCAGCTGCCCTCTGCTTTACTGGTGCAATCACACTCTAAACTGACAGGTGTTGCAAATGTAAGCGAGCAAGGAAAAATAATAAAAAGGGATCTAAAGAGCTCAGAAATATGTGCAGGGAGCAAAATGAGATTCAAGCTGGAGAAGTGCAAGCTAATATTTCTGGGGAAAATAATAAATTCAGTTCTGGCGAGCTCAGTAGCGAAAGAGGAAAGGAATTTAGAGAGAACCAACCGAAAGCCTAAGAGGCAGGATGGATAGCACCGAGTGGCCAGGCCTGGAGGCCTTGCTCACCTAATGGTAAGAGATGATGGGATTCTAGTAGCTAGTTCTGTTTTCAGTCCAGTAAATATTATTTTTGTGATAATAGTGTTTAGGTGAACAGGACATAATAAGGATGTAATGCTGGTGAACAGGAAAGGAAAACAACCAAAGGAAACCTGAACCTTTTCTTGAACCAAAGGAAAAGACTGGTGAAAGGTAAGAGTGGGCTGAATAGGAGTCATGGAAAGGAGCACAATGAATATTCAGATGCTGAATAATTTGCTGAACTTAAAAAAGATGCATGAATAGCAGAAAGGCTTAGCTGCCGCGGTCTCATTCAATAACCTGAGTCTTGCAAAATGTTTAACGTTGACAGTTCATTCACAGGAGGGTGTGCTGAAAAGTGTCAAATATATAGACTTCAGGATTTTGTAAATATATATGCGTTATGATTATATCCTTTGTTCCTAAAAATTTGCTCTTGTCCCACGTCAATGAAAACATCAGTAGTTCAACACTCCCTTCAACAATTCCTTTACTAAGCACATTGATCTGTGAGTGGTAATTGCTACCTTGTGTGTTGTGAACTGTTTGAATCAGTTAATGATCCCATTGTCCGTACGCAGCGTTTTAAATACAGGCAGCTAGATATAAATTATTCATCCCTGGAAGATGATTTTAGGTGACTAGGAAGCTGAACATCTGTTCTGTAGGTGAACAGAATGGCAGCTAATCCCATATTGTCAGGAAGGCAGCATGTTTATTCCCAAACTTTTTGTTTGATGCTTGGCTGTGTCCCAGGGCGGATGGTGCCAAAGACATCTTCTGAGAAGGCAGTGCCCACAGAGCTTTGAAACATGGGGATGTCTGATTTAAAATCTTTTGCCATGAGCTGATGATGCCAGTAGTTGGGAAGCACTCGCCAGGAACCATATTTTGCAGTGCAGTTAAGAAATTACCGTATGTTGTGCACTCGTTTGAACAGAAGTTTGGTTTTTAGAGTTAAAGTACAATTAAATGGACTCTGCCACTTGTCCTGGCTGTGCATCTGATATCAGAGAGCGTACATATATATTATAAAATAACAGATTACTAATAAATACCAGCAGCAATCCCGTGCTGTAACACTTAGTTTGTGAGAGATCACTATGCCAAATAACAAAAAAATCACTGCATGCCCTTGGGTTACAATTCCGTGTCTCTGTAGGAATAACTAATCCCGGGGGGAACTGGATGGTGCTGTGCTTTTATTCCTGCTATTTGCACTTTGCAATTGTTGTTTTAATTGTGACAGAGACCTCACCCCTTCGTTAGCAGTTTGCTTTTAGTCAGAGAGGTTGCTGTGAAGGGGAATTGTTTTGAAAGAAATCCATTGGAGCAAATTACATCGATTGCTCTATAGAATTAATCTAGATGCCGATAAAAACAAGAGTCCAGATTCACTCTGTATTCCTGCAATAGCAGCAGATTGGGCTAAGTTGTCTTGGTTTCTATAGCTAAAATGCAAAAGTAGGCATAAAGTTGAGTTGTCAAGTCCTTTGAATGGTTACTTCCACTGAAGGGGATTGCTTTGGGACCATAGGCAGTCAGAAATGCTTGGATTTCATATATGTTGTTGACAAGGAATTGGATCACAAAGCAGCTTTCCATTGCTTGGGAGGAGCCTGGGAACCCGTTGGTGCTAAACCCTTCAGAAAATCTGGCTATGCCACTGAAGCTCTGAAGAAGGAGCTGAGCTCTGTGGAGAGCCTGGTTCCCTTTGGACACACCGTGTGCTCTGGAGATCAGTGCCAGAGAAGCCTCTCTCGTGGTGGGATATCCTGACCATGACACCACAGTCAGATAAGGTTCTGTGCAGCACTGTGCTACTGCATCTCATTATGTTTCATTGGGAGGCTTTGGGCTAGCAGTAGTTGAGCAGTTTAAAATGAGAAATGCCTCTATCATGGATATCTCAACATTTTCTTTTAGATAGTTACAGAAGAAATTCCATTCCCACCCTCCTGAAATACGAGTGTTACAATAACATATACTGCGAAGAAAAGCATCTGTATCAACACCTCCTAACATAAACTTACGGAAATACTGACTTTCCCTATTATTATTGTAAAGATTGTTAGTACCTCTAATAAAATGTTTCTTAAGCCCACAGCTAGATGGGTTTCCTGTGGAATTGTCTAAACCCTTCCAATGCTAACTGTTTTCAATATTAAGAAAAGTATTTGCAGAACTGCTGTACCAGAATAAGGCCACCTTTCCCAGGAAATACAGCTCCAGTTACAGTTTTATTGAAAAAAGGCCAAAAAGGCCAGAGCAGAGCACTTATAGACACATTTCCGTGTCATATGTGGAATGCTAAATTCTTGCTGAAGTGCAGCGCTCGCGTTTAGAAATGGATTTGCAAAGGGAAGCTTACTACAGCAGGAGCAAAGGCTGCCAGCAAGCGTGAATGAAGGGAGACTCCTACACACTGTGCCACTCCAACCCTTCCTGCCCCACATATCCAGAGCACTTTATTTGCACTTGGGTTCTTGTCTCTTTTCCAAAGCCCACAGGCTGCCTCGCCCTTCATCTTCCTGAATTCTTTACCATTTTCTGGCAGCCATCTGCTGTGTCTCAGTCGGAAATGTCTGCTCCTGTGTCTTAATTTAAAAAAAAACCCAACATTTTCTCCCAGTGCTTCTGGAGAGGCGTGCACATCACAGCCTGTTGCTCTCAGTAAGCTCTGTCTTTGTCTTGGTGGCTGTTTCCCTGTGTACAGATAAAAACCAAAGGCTGCGCCTGCAGCATCAGCTGGCGGAGTAAAAGGTGGATGCGCCTCCAAACAATTTGGTGATTGCTGAACTTGCAGCTTAATTTTAATTTCCCTTGATGCCATATTTTAAAATAAATATTCAGGGGGTTGCTTTTCATTAGTATTATCCGATATTCTATCACTGCTGTTGGTGAGACGTTCCAAGCAGCCATACGGGGTGTGTGAGAGGTCTCAATATTGCAGGTTGGCTACAGTAATAATCTCTCTGGTCCTTCACTTTAGACAATTTAAAATGTCATGTCAGGAATGGAAAAATATTAATCACTGCACAGCTAGAAAGCGCTCCTAGAAAGAAGATTGAAGCTGTAGATTCACAGGCCTGTTGAGTGAGATGGAGACTGTGCTGAAAAATGGGTAGGTTCCTTGTTAAACTCTCTTACTTTGAAGAGAAACTCATGTAAAATACAGCAGCATTAGTACCCAAACTGATAATATGTAGATATTTTTATGCAAACTTAGATACACTCGTTTGAATATAACCTGTCAGTTCTAAGCAGCATTTAATGATTATAACAGCAGGGTACAACCTTGTCTTGTTGAAGTTGCACAGGGTTGACCTTGAAACAACAATCAATATCTCTTCTGCTTTTCTCAATGCATAAGAATTTAGCATAGAAAGTGTACATTTCCTCCCTCATTTCTGACATCATTTAGAATACTGTTTGATCAACAGCTAATGTGAAGTAATCTCTAAGAAAGTATTGAATGCAGATGTTAAGCTTGAGTTGGGTGTCCCTGCTCTGCTCTCATGTACCCAACTACCAACCCCTGTAACGGTGAGCAAATGTTTATGCAAGTATAATACAGATTCATTACGGGGAGGGTAGATGATGCTGTAGGACCGTGATTACACGGACCATTGCAACTGGCTCCTCTTCCTGATTTTTCAGCTGACCTGCTCTATAACAGGGGATAAATTATATCCCTACTTTCTGCCTGGGTTTTTCTTGCTAGCTTTTTTGCTGCCTCGTCTGTGTAAGTTGTAAGATCTTTACAACAGAGCCAGTCATTTACTGTATTTTATAGGATTAGCACAAACTGGTCTGATCTTTCTGAATCTGCTTGGCACTGCAGTGACTCAAGTAATTGCTTATAATCATGGCAATTAATTCACTGCAGTCACCAATGGTGTATTTTCTTCAGGGAATCTACATTAATCCTCTCTTGTATTATTAATCTCCTAATGATATTAAAGATGTAAGAGGTTGAACTGCAACATGCAGATCTAGTTACTTAATGGCCTTAAAGTTTGAGAGTTATTTGGGTTAGACCTTCCTTTAGTTAAGGTCGGAGGAATGGGATTATCAGCTTTTATGGATGGTAACATTGATCACCAGTAGCACAAATTTCACTTCATTCCTCCCTTCATTTTGAGGGAAGAATTTCAAAGAACTTGCTAGATATTGCCCCCCTTTAATTTCATACCTGATTTATATTCTGTCTGGAAGATTATTTCCCTTTTTTTTCCTACTGCTTACAATGTCCAACTGAAAAATAGGGGAATTTCAGTTTCATGTGAAGCTTCATGTTTGTCCTATACCATACCCACGTCTGTGCCGAAAGGCCATTTACAAGCTCAAGCTGTGTGAACACCATGAGGCAGCAAGGCAAGTCTAATTTTAGAAATATCCATATTACAAGCAAACTTGGAAATAATGAAGCAATTTGTTGTCTTAGTAGACGTGAAAAGGCATTTTAGAAATAATTTGCTGAATTCTGGTCTTGCTTCTCTTTTTTTCTCTCATGAATATGGGCAACTACTGTGATATTACGTTCCGTTGGAGGGAGAAATATTGCATATTTCTTAAATGCACTAAAACTCAACTATCATATTTCTCCCTTGTCCCTCAAAAACAGAATTCTCATGTTTCCTATCTGTACATATCTAGTAGCAAGTGATCATTACAGAAAATTTTTGAAAGATTTTTGAAAATGCACGCTATTTGATTAACTTCTGTGAAACAAATAGAGCTTGGGTTTGCCTTTATTTAAAAAATATATAATTGTACTGAAAACTAACAAGATCCTACATACATTTCAGCATTGCATATGAGAAGTCCCATGATTACCATCATATAAATTGTTAATTTAGCTACGGCCAGATTACATGATGTTACATATAACATATCTATATACCTGACTTCAAGCATGTGTTCTAACAGACAGTAACATTCAGGAGAGTATCAGCTCCTTGCTAAAATATTTCCCTGGAGGCACATTTAGGAGCAGAGGAGTCGATGTCTATTCCTTGATTTGGGCATCTGTGCTTGTGTATACGCTACCACAGGGAAGACAGGTTTTTCAAAAGGAAGATTCAGACATTAAAAACCGATGAGCTTTAAGAATCCTCCCCAATATCACTTACATCAGTGCATGCATATTTTGCAGGACGTGGCCTTCTAGCAAAACCTGCCAGGCACAGAGCAAAATCCCTCTTATGGGGACAGCTGGAGAGTTATGCAACTTCAGGAGGATTATGCAGATGTGTACATGCTGTGAAGTTGCTCGGTGGATTACAATCCTGGGTAGTCATAGCACAGGTTCGATGTAAATAGAAAAACAACTTAATTCTCTTTGATGGTGAACAGAGTTTTTACCGAGAGGGTCAGGAGCCCGAAGCCCACGGAGCAGATACAGCCTGAGCATTGACCTATTTTGATGTCTTCAATCTGACCAGGAATGAGAGACTGCAGTTAGGTACAAGGAGGAATTTTCTGCCCCATATCCAGTGGCAAGATATATGGACAACTTGTGCCTGCAACTTGGTCGCTCACATACGGCGCTGCTGAGAGAAAACAGAACCCCAAAGTTACCGTGGGCGGACGAGTCGGTCGGGGAACATATGCACGCTCTAATCACTGATGCAATGTCCCTTATGTCGTATCACACCATCCCCGTGAGAGTCAAAACAGATCAATAAAACCTACGTCGTGGTTTGTTAGCAATTTTGGAACTCTGGCAGGCTCTAAAAGCAAAAATTACCTCGAAGTGTCGGAGGAAAGGAAACGGATGGCATCACGTGTAGTAGGTAGAGTTCATGTTTTCCTCTTCTTTCTGGACTGAGGGATTCTTTGCTCTCTGACTATGAAATGCACTTGAAATAATTGTCAGTAACTACATGCTAGAGATGAGGACACTCTGAGCACAGCAAGCTGAAATAATTAAAAAATGTGTCACCAGTCGGTGGTTCTGGTTGTGTTAACATCCATTTCCTATGAGGGTCACTGCTCCAAGTTCAGTGAATTTGCTCTTAATTTATATGTCCATAAAGGACAGGAACAATCGTAAGATACTCCCCGTGATACTCTGAAATCAATACAAAGAACAAGGGAGGCTGCTAACAAGCTCTCGGGTCATGGGCTGAGCCCTGCGGTCTGCTTGCCAGGCATTGGTTAAAAGTGGAGCAAAAAGCAGCTATAGATTTGCTAAATGTTAGATATCTGTTTGAAAGTGATTTTGTTACGTTTGTGCAATGAAGAGGTCATTAGGAACATCCAGATTTCTCTCTCGGTCCCCCAGGGACACTGAAATGCCTAATTTATGATTTGCATTTGCTGCAAAAAGCCAGCTTTTCTACAGCCTTGAGTTTCCAGGCAAAAATTGCTTCTAATTATGTCTTCCTGAATGTATTTCCTTAAGTTTCCATTTCTGTAAACTTTCTTTACTTTCTCCCCTAAACTGGCACTTCTGTAGCATGACCATTTTTTCTATAACCCAAGTTTTACAGGTTTATAAAGCAAACAGTGAGTCTACCCGAGGAAGAGCTATTCATATTAGCGACTAAACCCTAACGTCGTTTGCAGAGCGAGCTGAGGAACAGCCAGAAACATCTGATTGTTTTACTGCATGCGTTTCAGTAATAGCCCAGGGCTTACTAGAGATTTTCCATGCTCTTTCCCTTTGATGCTGGGTTGACACGATTTATATGCCCTCTGTGAGGGCCAGCTCACGCTCAAGTAAGTTCTGTTCCCGGGTTTTAAGGAAGGCAGGGACAGGCTTTAATTTCTGCTCTATGAAAGGAGGTGGGAATTATGCTATTCCCATTCCTTGTCTGGAAGTTTTTTCTTAAGGACAGATGATGCAAGAGGCTTTTCTAAGGAATTCCTGCCCTTCTTCCTTCATGTGAAGGAGGGAAGGATTTGGCAGAGCTTTCGTGGGCCATGCCACATAACTCAGCAGGTCTGGAGGCTGGAGCTAAAGGAAATTCCCATTTCATAAGCTAAACAAAAATCCCCCGTTGCAACGTGGAGAAACAATGTTCGCCCAAGTTCTGCATCTCCGGACTGGCTGAGAATGTGCTCCTTCCTCCGAGCACCGTGGCCGTGACCTTCTCCCTGAGTTGGCAGTCCTCTCCGAGTCAAATTCCATGAACCTTCCGAACTTGTTTGACTTGAGGCTGCAGATATTCCACGTTGGACAGGATCCCAGTAATATGCTGTGCTTTTCCCTCTGCGCTGCCTATATACTTAAACAGCAGCTAGAGAAACAAAATCATTTCTGTGACTGATGTAAAACCTCTTCAAATGTAGGATCCCGGGTAGTAGCAAATTTTCCTTAACCTAATTTGTAAGGACTTTTCTGATAAAGCGCGGCGGTAGCCTGTGAACTCAGTAGCTCTGCCACTGCTTAAAGGGTAAATTCTTCTCTGAGGATGCAGCTGTTTACAGCGCTCTCCCTTTCAGCTCTATGGCTCCCCGAAAGCAGGATTAAAAGAAAGAGGTGCAGGGCAGAAGGTTGAGTTGCAGATTCACCAAATCTATAAGTAGTATAGGCAGGTGAGAATGGGGAAGGGAAATAGCTTGGAACTTTATCTGAATAAATAATTCTTGGGGTTTTTGGTAAATGTAAAAAAAAAAAAACTTAAAAATGTATCTAAAATCTAAGGATTGCATGAAGAACCTTTTGAAAAGTTCTATCCCCTGTTAGGATTTGGGGGTAGTAATAATTTGGGGATTAGGATTTTGGGGGGTTATCTTGCTACTCATGCCACTGAACTGCGTTGAACTTAGCACTCAATCAGATCACATCCTTCACTGTGGTTGCTCTCTCTTATAGCTGTTGTTTGTCCAGTCTTTTTAGCCTATGTCAGAGGCCATCTAACAGTTCTCCGTCTCCATGAGACCTTACAGCATTACTTTAATACAAACATTCAAGTGATGATTCTGAGGCTGGAAAATCTCCCATTCTGCTGGAAATGGGGATTTGTGTCAGTGAAGATACCTATAACGCTACTAAGATATCTTAGGATGACTCTCCAGGTGACTGGGGAGCAGGATTTGTTTTATTTAAAGAGGAATTTGAATCTGAAAATCTTCATAATGCTTAATTTTGGAAAAAAAAATCTCATGTAGCTCACTCATTAAAAAGATGCCTAGACTGAACAGCAGATTACTGTTGGCTTCAGTGGGTGAACCAGTGAGAAGGAGCGATGTGGCTTTTCTGGAGGGTGAAAATATCTGCATGGCTGAAATGCTCCTCAGACTGCTCCCTTCTAGCAGAGTAATTTGTAAGCACGGCTGGTTGAAACTGCTCCATCAAAAGGGTTTCTCAACCATAAATTAAAATGTCGGCTAGAAGCTTTTCCCCCCACAGGACGCTTCTGGAAAGTGCTGCTGCTTCTCTTTCTATGAGGTTGAAATGCACAAGGCCAAAATATATTGTCCAAACTTGCTAATTCTTTATAGGGGGAAAATAAGATATAAGTAGATTTTCAATGGGGAACAAACAAACCAAAGAAAAGCACTTTTTGGGGCCTAGTTGCCTATGTTTCCTTTGTAGCTAAAGGTGACGCTGAAACTGATGCCCCAAAAGGGTGACTTAGATCCTAGGGCCATTTAACTTTTGCTATGTCTCTTGGTTTAGCATGAATCTGAACTTGGAGGCTTGCCCTAATCCATGGGAAAATAAGAAATCAAATAAGTTTTTTTCCCCAAATTGAGCCAATGTTCAATATTAAGCTCTGTCTCCTGCAGGTCTGTCTGTCTGAGCTGAGGCTAGGATAGTGATGTTTTATTGCTGCTCTCTATGCACTTGGGTTTTTCTTTTTTTTTACTTTTTGAGATTTCAGACCTAGGAGAGTTAGTTTTGCACCAGATTGACATGAACTATATGAAAAGGCTAAACTCATATTGCAGAAAGGGTTTGCTGTGATCACTGGCTCTCTTTTCTCCCCTCAAAATAGGTATCTGCTGCACTGGAAAGGAACTGGTTAGCAACAGATGAGAATTCTTCAAGAGGGAAATCAAATGTCCCAGTACTAATTAGTTGAAATTAAGATCATTCAAATATTTATATAGGGAAGGCAAGTATTCCAGAACAAGCTGGGATAAATCACATGGCTGGAATATTAATAGCGAAGCTATAAATCTGCACAGGAAGAATCAAGGTGAAAATGTAGGGGAGGAACTGTGCTATTTATCAAGAGGCAATTAGACTAGTGGTTAAGTACAGCTGGTTAGTGACAGCGTGGCAGCAATGAGATGTTATGGGCTGCACTGACAGGGATAATATAAAGGGAAATTAAGTTGAACCATTTCCTACGGACCGCTAAGGACAAAGTGGCCGAGCCAAACACAAAAGCAGGTGACGGGAACTTGGATTCAGCCCTTATTTCTGTCATCCCCTTCCTGAGCGCGAGGGAAACGTCACAGAGCTGACCTGCAGGGCCCTGGGCAGGCAGGAGCTTTGGGAGAGGAGCAGTCTGCATCAGCGTGGGGCGCTCGAGAGGTGTCCACAGCCAGGCCCTGCGTGGGTGCAAGGGACACACGAGTCCCTCAGCGTGTGGCCTTGCGTGGCCGTCCTACCACACCGGCTGCAGGGAGCGGGACACACGGAACGGCTCGGGGAGCTTGTCCCAGAAAACAGGGCGCTTGACTCTGCGGATCCTGAAGTTCACGGAGCCCCCGGAGCTGCAGCGTGTCCTGGGTGCTGCTGCCTCGGCAGGGCCCCCGCGGCCTCTGCAGACCCCCCGGGACGTGCTCGGAGCCCCGTGTCCATCCCAGAGGGAGCAGGCAGGGAGGGGGCAGAGGGGGCCCCCTTTTACGGAGCCCAGTGGCTCCATGTCATAGGCTGGAGCTTATTAATTATCAGGTAAAGATGTCCCTACTTTTCTTATAAAACAACCCTCTTTCTTTATTACAGGAATCAAAGTGTTTAGCCTTGGTATTACTGCTTTAATTTAGTTTCTTTCCACGTTGGTTTTCCAAGAATGTTTCTTTGGCGCTAGCAATGATCTTTCATCTTTCCTAGAAAAGAGTAGAAGTTAAATTATCAAAGAGGGCTTGATAATTCACTAATTTATTAATTTTGCATTGGTCTGTTCTTTGTGTTATCTTTTCTTTACTGTCCTCAGGTTAAAGGGGGAAAAAGGCTCTGATCCAGTTGTAGTTACTGCTTTTTGGCAGACATTGCTTCAAAATCAGCATTAAATATGTGCATTTTTTTAGGCAGTGTATAACACTGCCACGTAATGGCAGAGGGGTTGAGGCAGTACAGGGCCTGGAAATACCAAGTGTGGAGGAAATGAACTGGCATGCTGTTTTAATTTGGCTTCTTTTTTATTAAGCTTTATAATCCAACATAGCCACAAAGTATGCATACCGGTTAAAGCAAAGACAATGATCTGCATAAAAAACATAAGAGGAGCTAATGTAGAGTCCTTCTGCAGGAAGGTACTGTGGTGCCTAGCGAGGAGGGCAGGGAGAGATGATTTGGAGGAGCCGTTCGGGTAAGACTTGCAGCATGCTGGGGGAGGAGGAATCCTTGGCAGATTCCTCCGGAATCAACTGTCCTTTGGACAAGGCATCACGCTCAAGTCCTTCTTCTCACCTCACAGCCCAACTGGCATCTAGAAAAGATTCATTTTTCTTGTGATTTCTCCTTGAAATAAAAAGAGAAATCTCAAAGACATATTTTCTAATTGCAACACACCACTCTTTGTGTCTCAAACCACTCTTTCCTTGCAGGAGCTGGTGATATAAGCTTAAGGTGATCTCATTTTGCTAAGCAAAATTAAAAGTTGAGAGAACATCTTCTCTACAGGAAAGGTCAGTACAATTTACACAGATGTTCCCCAGCCGGAACAGGAACTGATAGAACAAACTCGGGGCAGACAACGAGGTCTGTAAATCCAAGGCAGTGCCGGCAGTCGGGCTGTGCTCCACGCGGCACCCTTTCCGTTAGGGTGCTGCTCATAGCTCAGCCGGCTGTTTAGCTGCTTTAAAGCTACTTCAGCTATGTCAGCATAAGCTGCTCAAGACCTTCCCTTCACACTAGGTATTCTATTCTAGGCAGATCATCATTTCTTCCTTCTTTGCCTGTCTCCAGGAAAGGCAAACACTGTGTGATTATAGTCCTGCTTGATGGAGGGGTAGACGCAGCCCCTATTCATCGTTGGAGCTTGGTTGGAGTATCTTGTCCTTCCACTAAAATGGCATGATGTGGTTTGCCATCATGCATCATGTGTAATGCATCTAATAAGATCATGCATCATGTGTAATGCATCTAATAAGATGCATTACATGCATCTTATACATGCATCTTATAATAAGATGCATTACATGCATCTTATTAGAGGTCTGAGGACCGTGAGAAGTGCAACAGAAATTCTTCATTGTGAAGAAATTTGAAGTGTCTGCCCATGGCAAGGCCCTGCCATGGGTTTGTGACAGCGGCCTTGGTCGCCTCTGTGAGGGGCTTTGGGTGAGTAAGCAGGGGATGAAGTGGGAGAGGATCCGTTTTTAGCAGGACGTGCGCCTGGCCGCGTGTGCTGCAGCGCTGGGCACGCTGTGCAGCAGCTCCCAGGGATCCGCTTCGGCTCCGCAAGGATTCCGGGCCATGGTGGTGCCAGCGGCGCCTCCGCCGCCGGCCGCAGCGGGCACCGGGAATCTGCTGCATAAAGCGGCGGCTCTCCTGAAGTCACAGGCAAAACTCACTGGATCCAGAGGGGCAGCAGGGTCCAGGCCAGCGAGGTCAGTGGCAGCAGGATTTTTACCAGCTGCAGATCTGGCTCTATTGTTTGACACTTGTTCTCAGTCTGGTTTTATTTAAAAGAAAATTGGAAAGAAGGTTGTAAAAGAGCTCCATGAACCCCTGGAGCCCATGGATTTTCCGGGTTTTTGGCCACAGGCGACAAGATAGTAACATCTGCACATAGAGCTTGGTTTCTGTACAGCAATGACCCTCCACACGGAGGCAGTTATCTCTTTTGTTTATATCATTACCCTGCAGTACAGCTGTTATCCATATTAAAGCATATTTTCTAACCTCCAATTCTTTCAAGAATAAAAACTCATCTTAATTAGTACAACTTGGCCAGGTTGTGTTTTGCATCTATACAATATGTCCTGTTTTCCTTTTTTTTTTTTTTCTCAACACATCATATACAAATAAGAACTTTAATTTCAAATATATGTCCAACCCGTCTCCCTTTTAAGTTTATGAGCAGAAGTTATTTCAATTTGAGCAGGATGGGACTGATGGAACATAAAAAAGCCACATCATCAGCTTAAAATACAAGTCCAATAAAAACAGAGCTGGAACTTTACCAACTGTGTACTGATGAAAGTATATGAGATTTTAAGTAAGAGAAGCTGCTCAATATGGGCTCACAAACAAAACAAAAAACGAGCCAACAACAAGCCAAAGGAGGAACTGAAAAAAAAACAAACAGCAGAGGCAATCCCAATGAAAGGTCATTTAAAAAATAAAGGGAAGTTTGAATGCAGTGTACTAATTGATGTACTCTGTCATCCAAAATAATCAATCTTTAACCTATAAAAGGAGGAAATCGAGTAGTGACAGCAAAAGCAAGCAGGAAGATGAGGCGCTGGCCTGTTCCCTGAGCCCAGGGCTCCACGTAACCTGGACCCGCTGGCCCCAACGCTGCTTCCGTCCCCCTCGCATGTGACACCGGGACCAAGGGCAGTGGTTGCGCTGCCCTCGCAGGGGAGCAGTCAGGGGGGTCTCTGGCTGCGGGACAGCTCCAGCCTGGCCCAGTCTGGCCCGCGGGTGCAAGGGAAGGTGGTGGAAGGGCGGGTGATGCTGGTAACGCAGCCGCTGAGGAAATACAACCGTTATCGGAAAGGCATGAGCGGTACGGCATTTATGCTGGCCATATGGAAACAAATATAACTTTTTTTTTTTTCTCATAAAGGCTGTTCTTGATTATTTAATTATTTTTAATCTTCTTTATAGTATTTGTAGTATTCCCAAATGCTTCCCGAGCCCATCTCCTCATTTTGCAGATCCTGAACATGAGAGGGTTTTCCCACAGATGCTGTCAGCGCCAGTCCCAGCCCCAGCA
>JAVCKT010025610.1:6388-18510 GCA_032273925.1 Rhynchotus rufescens
GCTAATAAAAACGACATTAATGGATCGACCCTACAAAGTGTCTCTCCAGGGGGGTTTAAAGTGCCTTTCGAGTGCCCGGGAGCCCCGCGCGCCTCCCCACGCCCCTTTCTCCTCTTCCTCCTCCCTTCTTTCCTCCTCATCCTCCTCCTTCTGCTACCTGCTGCCCCCCGCCCGGCGGCTGTTAGAGGCCCAGCGCTTCCCTGGCCATAGGAAACTAAGTGCGAGACCCGCAGGTCATGCCATGCCATTTTCTCGTGTAAATTGAAATGCGGTGCCATTGGGCAACCGGACACACCCACAGAAAATATCTACACCTCTTTCATGTTTTTTTTAGCATTAATTTTTATTCTTTAGCACATGCCTGGAGAAGAAGGCGGGAGCTGCTGTTGGGTAGGAAGGCACTGCGGGCTATGACACCCCAACACTGCAGAGGTGCCATGTTGCCACCTCGCCTGGAGTGAGGCTTGGCAGGGGTTGCTGCGTCACCTCGGGAGGGTGGGAACACCATTTTGCTGCCTTGGGGAAGAGCAACCATGCAATGCCATTTCCCTGCTTCATACAGGACAAGGACTGCATGTGAGGTTGACAGATGCCAGTTTCTAGATGTAGTGTGTCCCTACCACATACCCAGCGGTGAAGCTGTTTGCTGCTGGGTTGGGCTTCTTGTAGGGCCGTGTGCAGCAGCACAGGGCTGGGAGAAACTGAGAAAATCCAAGTTTTGCATCCTTGATCACAAGGATATGGATATGTTTCCTTCTGAGCTGCTGGAATGGGCGCTGTCATACAAGCCATCACCTCACTGACACCCCAACTCCTTCTGTACACCCAGAAGTGGTGGTTGGCCACTTGGAGGGGTTATGTTTGGCCTGCAAGAAGTAGTGCTGACAGGGACGCTGAAATAACAAGATTTCCTAACCAGAGCCTTTCTAAGGTTTCCCAAAGGATTTCTAAGATTTATATCTCTTTGCAGTCAATGTGGCAGTGCTCGGTGAGACTTAGAAAACGTAGGCATAAGCAGAGTAAAGGGCATGATTTTTTTTACCTGAAGAATCCCTACAGCCTGCCATGTTCACTGCATGGTTTTGTTAGCCCGATGCTGATATCTTTGGAGCCAGCAGTGAAAGGATTGAGCTGAGTGTCAACACGGCTGGTAAAGGGAAAAACTCTGCAGTGGCTTTCTGTAGGAACTGAAATCACAGTGAGAAAGTGCAAAAGGTTGTCTCCGCGTGAAAATATATTCCCTCGGAAGGAACAGTAACGCCTGTATGTAAAAAAGCACACAGAGATAAGCCACCTCTAGTGCCTGTTCTGTCTGTTTTTCTCAGTACATGTATTCCCCTTCTTCTAGTGGCCCTGGCATCGCTCCTGTAGTAGCACTGTTCTAGAAACACAAGTGGTGCTAGGATCATAGTACAGGGAAAAGGGACAAGTAACAACAGGAAACTAAAGCTAAATAGTGTGGAGGGAGGGAACGGGTGGACGCAAGGAGCTGTTCTGCGAGCGTAGTGTCTGGGAAGTGCTATTTCCATGGGATCACAGTCACTGTTACATGTGCTTCATGTGCTTAAGAGAAGTCCCGTAAATGATAAAGCAGGATTTTTCTTCTGAAGTGAACTAGTAAAATAGCACATTTCAATGGAATGTGGTTCCATCAGAGCCCTCTGTCTTGCTCTTGAGACAGTCTTCATGCATAAAGCACTGTTGTTCGTGAAGAGGAAGAGCTCTGAGGGCTGATAGCAGCTGTAAACTCTAGAGTGGCCCTGCTTTCGCAAGTGCAAAGTCACATGTTTTCCTCCACAAAAGGCTTTTTGGAACTGTGCACATAGCAGTGACTCATGCATTTCGCCATCCTTAAATTTGTGACAGTTCCCTTAAGGTCAGACAACTTAATAGTTTCACAGGAATGACCAGTGATTCAGCTTTGGCAGGATCAACGGAGCCTGACAACAGATCTTTCAGCGCTCTGTCTGTTTTAAAGCTTGATTGAATGTTTTCATTAAGCTATAAACAAACAACAGGAACCAAACATAGAAGACAGACTGTCTAGATGCTCTTCCTCTCTGGGCCAATGCTATTAGGTGATGATGCTGGGGGCAGTGGGTGATGATGGTTTTCATACTTTACTTTCCCTAATTAGAGTTTATGGCAGGGGGAAAAGTGAAAGGATATTTACTCTGATCTCAGACATCAGCTGTTTTACCCATTCTCCTCAGTAGAGCATGACTTAAGACCATTGCAAGTACACAGTGGTTTTATCTTTCAGTAGCCAAAATACTGTAGTCCCACTCTACTGCACATGCAGGAGCAGTTAAATGAGCAGAACATAGCAGTCTGGGATTGAGGTTTGAGGGTTTTCTATGTGATACAATCATAATAAGAACTTGCAGGAACCTGTGGGAAGGCTGTTTTTGGGATGCCCTTGTGTGACATGTAGTGTTCCAATAGCATGATACATCATGATGTAACCAAGATTAACCAAAATATACACTGTAGAGAAAAGTGTTTTTCTGTAGACCAATGAGCATGATCACATAGCTGGTGAGATGTCACCAGCTTTGATGGAAAGTAAGTATATGATACTACAGCACTATACCTATGTCAATTTAGTATGGCATCTATCTCATTTTGTCTTGCCCACACTCTTGGCTTAAAACCATGATTTGACTTCATTTCCTAGGGAAGGGAAGAAGTATTTAAATACTGATGAATGTTGATTAGCACCATGACTAGCTATAGCTATGTCAATTGGCCATACCCACAGCATAGTTTTGAATGGAGAATGTCTTAGCAACACTACGTTTGACAGTATCTTGCATATGCTGAAGTCTATTGAAAATTATAGGCAAGTTATGGTGTAGAGCTTGAGGAGATCACCATGAAATATTTTCAAGACACTGTTTTTAGGTGTGTCATATTAGAATCACATTTTAATCGGCATGCAAGATGCATGCTATATGTTATCTAGACTTTTATTCCCTTATCTGTTATGGTAATCCCCAAACAAACCAACCAAAGACACAAAAAAGAGAGAAATATCCAGCAGGGAAATTCTGAGAAAGAGTGAGCATGCAAAAATCATTAAAAGAGAAGAAAAGAGATTAAGAGATTGAGAAGTAGATCACATTTTATTATCCAGACTCTATATTAGGTCTATATTGATGGTGGCTAAGTTTGAGACTTTTATTTATGAAGTATTTCAATTACTTATAAAGACTTGCACAGCTAATCAGTTACAACTGACATACATTTTGGCTAAATACCTATAATTACAGTTGTTTCATACCTGAGCCCCTGTTACTGATGTTGTGTAACAAGCAGTCCTGATTGCTGACATCAGCCCACTTAATGTGCCTGCATTTATGTGATAATTAGATAAAATCAAATAAAGACTTTCTAGTAACTTCATAAAATACATGAAATATATTTACTGGGAGGAGTGTAGATCTCAAATATTTCATTATTTGTGGTTTCACCTTTATATTTTTTTTCTGACACAACAGAACGTGAAAACCACCGAGTATTTTAGGAAATGTTATTTTTGAAAGCATGCTTTCCAGTGTAACAGTGTACAGGTCTGTGGTATGTGAGGTGAGATTTGGAGAGAGAGGCACTATCTTTGTTTAAACTGATTGAGATACTTAAGGGAAAAAAAAAAAAAAACAGATCTCTGTGCCTAGAATCTTTCCATTTTTTCCCGGCTCCACCAGCTAATCTAATAAACTCACTTATATCCTTAGACTACCATTGCTACATTAGCCTTACGTGTTTGTGTTGACCCAGAATACACAGATGAGCAAACATTTGCAGTCTTTGCTAGCAAATGAACATGTGGAAATGATGGTCTGCTTAGATATCAAGCCTCAAAGATATTTTAGAACATACCTTTATTAAGAAATTTCAAAGAGCTGAGAATAAAAAAGCAAACAGAATCTTGAGCCATTCTAAGTAAAGCATTCCTGGGTGACAGATTTGTATTCCGTTGAAGATTTTTTTCTATTTAAAAAATATTTTAATAATTAGTATTTAATAAATTAGTTATTATGTACATGCTACAAGGAAAGTGTGTATGGAGTGCACTTTACAAAAGGGTTATTTTTGACATCAGAGCAATAAAGAAACACATTTGAATTTCACTCCCTGGTGAATTCACTGCAGAGTAGAGAGTGTGTGAGGGAGTTTTGCCTCCGGCAGCCGGGCTGTGCCAGGAATGTGCGCAGGGTCAGCAGTGCCTGCTGGCAACTAGAGAGGCCGACACTCCGTCCTGGCTTCGGCCGTGCCCAGTCGGAGTGACCACTGGATCCACGGACACGCTGCCCGGGTTTGCCTTTCCCGCTTCATTCTAGTGGCTCAAAGGGAGCTAGAGGAGATTAGCCCTGTGGCCTGTATGCAAACGGACGGCTGAATTCCAGCCCTCAAAGCTCTCTTCTCTGCCCTGTGCAAATCTTTATTTCACTGTCACTCAGTCCTGCTAAGGCTCATCCTGTTAGACACTCCGTGTTTGGGTCCTAGCCTTTTGGATCAGTTTGCTCTTAAGCTTCTCTGGGTCTGAGTAAGCTGCAGTGCTGCTTCTTTCCTTGACATCTCTGACATGTATCCTAGGCATCTGCTTTTGGTCTTTAATCCCTTTACAAAAATGGGTTCTTGCTGGCCACCTGCCATAAGCCTGCAAGAGCAGCTTTGCCTTCCCAGGCCTCTTATTATGGAGAGTACCCTGTGCTGCGACCTTCCCGGCTCCAGTTTATCACTTCCTGGGCATATGTAGCCATTAAAATAAGACAATGCGAAGTTTTTGTGAAGACTGTAAAAGCAGTCACTTTAAACCTTGACTAATACAACTGTAGGAAAAAAAAAAAAAAAAGAAAAAAAGAAAAAGAAAAAGAAAACCACCTTTTACAGGTATTTCCTCACCTCGTCACTCCTGTGTACTTTCTGCATTTAGATCAGAGTACCTCTGCAGAGAACTGTGCCTTTCCCATCCTGTCTCCCAAGCTTTTCTCCCAAATTGTAGAATTCCCCCTCTGTATTTCCAGTCTCTTTACCTTCCAGCTGATCTTGCAGTTAAACAGAACCATTCTGCTTTGAAAATGTGCCCATCTGTTCAGTCCCAGGATCTTTTGTCTGAGCCTAAGTTACCTTTGGGTGACCCTGCAATCTTTCAAACTGTGGGTTAAAAGTAGTTCTGTTGGCTCCTGTTCTCTTTCCAAACTGTTTAGAAAGGCTGAGGACAAATGGTCTCTTCCAGGATATGGCCATTCCATTCCTTCAAAATGACTTTTGATTGTTCCACATCAGGTAGATACGTGGCAGAGCCATGATGAAACAAAAGCTGATTGTACAGCTTTAAAGATAAAACAATGGCACAGCAGTTTAATAGAATGAACTAGAATTCATATAGATTATTGAGATTACTATAATTGTATTTACACACCTTGTGGTTTTTTTGGGGATCTCTTTGCATCTAATGTTTACTGGAAATAACTGTTTTCTTGAAATGCATCTACATGAAAACACCAGCTTTCATTTTTTCAGAAAATTCTCCTAAGATCAAAAGCACAGAATGGCCAACTTGAATCAGATCATTAGTCTAATTCTTCCAGTCTGCAGTTTCAGTAGCAACTCCTAGGAGGAGAATCTAAGAAGTAGAGCAAGTACAGCATGGTCCTTCTATGGGGTCACTTCACTAGAAAGTTGCAGTGAAGCTATAGACAACTAGGTCTATAGGTCTGTAGGTGTTGTTTAGCCCTACAAAATCCTGTGTCAGTGTGTTCCACAAGATAGTAACATAGCTTTTCTTTTTTTCCTTGTTATTTTTAAACCTGTTGTGTCATCATTTTGCTGGATGTTCCATAATTTTGCATTATTCACCTTCTCCATGTCATCTGTGGGTTTAAAGACTTCATTTTCCAAAGTGAAGAATCTTAAATAGGAATTGATGAGAAACCAAGACTCTTGGTATTTCTTTCTTTTTTTCTCTGAATATATTTTAATTTGCTATATTCCTCTGTGGTGGATTCATTATGAGGGTGTTATTTAACCTGTGGCTTCACTGTGGATTCTTTCATTGGCACAGAGGTACTTTGTGTTTTCTGTCCCCATCCAGCAATTTCTAATATATCATGTACATCTTTTGCCATGATGGACCATTGAGCTGATACTTTTAGGGAATTATGCAAAATGACTTCCAAGAGCTCCTTCCTGAGCAGCCAGTTGATTTAGAGCCTATCCATGTGTATGTAGAACTGCATGCAAGCGGCTTCTTTTCTTTAGCTCAATTTTTTGGGGTATATCAACATTGCCTTCATCTGAGATTTAAGCATCTGCTTGCTAAATCTCTTGAGATCTTTCTACAACTGTCCATAGCCACCTTTACTTTTGGGTAGCTTGAATATTTTTGTATCAACAACAATCTTTATCTTCTCATGATATATCCCTTTTTTTGTGTACATTTGAGAGTATACTGGGCAGATTCCTGGATCCAGTGGTAGCCTGCTTCCGTATTTTTCTTCAAAATAGTATATGCTAGACATCTATTCCTTCCAGATCTTTAACTAATATTTAATACACAAGAGGACCTATCCTCCTGTGCCAGCACCACCTCATATAAGACTCAGAGGTGAAGAGTTTTGGGTTTTTTTTTTTAATAGACCATGTACTCTATCAACTGTATATGAGTATTAACATATTCAAAGTAACCATGGAGTTCCTAACTGCTGCTTTCACAAAAAAAGGAAAAAAAAGAAAAGCTTGAATAGCCCTCAAATTTAGTAAATACATAAATGACATCCTACACATATGTTAAAAGCATTATTTTAAAGCCTGTTTTGATTTGTCATGCTTGATGTTGTCAGTGCAACTAATTACATGTAGTTGGCAGTATCTTAGGTTTTATTTACCTTCCTTTCCTATATGGCTAGTTGTGGAGAATGTGCCTCGCCAAAAACCCATTTCACTGGAATAAACCCTCAGATTTATTCTAAGATGAAAGGGGATTTCAGAGGTTCCAAGGGTTTGCATTGGTGCTGTGCAAGTGGAGAGCGCCAGGCACCGTAAGCCAGGTCTGCTTTTCCTACGCAAAGAATGGAACGACATGGAACAGTGTCCTGAATAAGCCCTCCTAGTGTTAGTGACAAACACAGAGGAAAACTGTAAGCATGTTTATAAATAATGTAGGCTCAACTGTAGCATTACTGCAGAATCTGGGTCACTGATGAGGGGTGGCATGGGAATACTGTGCTTCACAAAGCTCCAGGGAGTAGGGCTGCCAACCACAGGGGACTTGGTCCTTCCAGCAAGAAATCCTCTGTGAGTCCATGCTCTTATTTGAGATTTTCCTCGCTCTGCACATCAAAAATCCCAAGTGAGGTGAAGAGAAACATCAGGAATATGCAAAGACTGGGATGATACTGGCTACTCGTATAGGGTCAGCAGTGGAAATTTCTGCATGCCTTGGCCCTCATTCGCTATTAAGTCCCAGCCTAGAAATACCAGTCTTGACATTATTTTAGTAGGAGGTGCAGAAATGTGATAGCAGATATGATGTATATCTTTTAGAAGCAACCCTGAAATTCAAGATAAAAAGAACCCAGCTTTGCTTTCTTAGTTTTTGTATCTTCTCTATTATTGCTTTTTTATCACAGTTTAAAATACCAATATCTATATTTCACTGCAGCTCACTACTTTGATAGAGAAATGTACTCGACTCCCTACAGTTACTGCAATTGGAGGGGGATCTGATTAGGATGCTTTTCCTAATTAAGTGATATCACCTAAAGTGAGTTTCCCTGCCATTGTCTCGCTACAGAGTAAAAATAACAACAGAGGAGAATCACTTGGTTATTTTATTTTCCTGATTAAAATGTCTTCACTCATTCATATTTTACTGGGTAAAATTCCATCTTAATGAAGGAACGAGGGTCAGTTTCCTAACACAGCTAATTACATGTCCTTGTATTCCAATCATGGTCGGGGCTCAGTGCCACTGCATCCAGCAGCCGCGCGTCTCTGCAGATCCGTTCAGAGGGAGAAAGGCCAAAGTGGGGACCCGGCACCAGGGCTGAAACAGAGAGCCCTGCATGTTATTTTATTTTATTTTTAACAATAGTGAAGTCTGCAGGAAAGATGCCTCTCTTCCCCTCCCTGCCCAAACAGAGCATATAAGCACTTCTTCCAAATGTGCAGGAACTTCTTTGACTTCGATGCAGGTTCTCTGAATTCTGTGTATTTCAGATTCAGTTAATAGATTTCTGCTTTGGCAACAAACGGCTCTCTGCCCATGGGAGGCACTCCTCTAGATTTCTGTCCACTTCTGTGCTCTTTCTTAAGGTCCAGCTGAGCCTTTATTTGACCAAAAATCTGCGCTCTTCACCAATGCAAGTAGTTCCACTGAAACCAGTTGGCCAAATAAAGGGGATTTAGAGCATCTTCCCTTATGTTTTGAGTTAATAAATGCAAGTAAGTTAGATGAGGTCTGAGTTTGTTCAACCCTCTCTGTCTTTGATTCACCATCTTATTTAGATATATGGCCAGAATTGCATTAAGAAATCTTTTTGAGACATTAAAAGTTAACAGACAGAGTCTTAAAACAGTTTTTTCCCTTAGAAAGAGGCATATTGTTTTTTGGCAAAAGAACTGTCGTATTTAGGAAAACATTAAAGTGAAATATATTCATTTCTCTTTTTAATTAAGAATTTGAGGAACAAATCCTGCAGTTTTTCTTTAGACCAAATCATTTATGTTTACAGAAAATGTGCCTGAAAAAGGCTACAGGATCAGGTCCAAGTTAGGCAAGTATTTCAAGCAGAATATTATGTAACATTCATTTATTCATTTACTGACTTTTTCCCACTAGTGATGGTGATATTTATGCTCTTTCATGTCTCCTCTGATAGTTGTATGCAGCACAGTTTTAGAAAGCTGTTACCTTTACACTAGTATGAAAGTCGAAGCAGCTTTTCATGCCTCTCATTCCTTTCGATATGACTAGTAACGTTTTGTATAAAGCATTTGCACAGTGTGCTGCTGTTTTCTGCGCCTTTGTGCCCGCGTGCTTAATCATTAATGGAAAAACAGACTTTCCTGCAGCTCTGTGTTCTCTTTCTTGTACTTTCTTCCCCACTTCTGTTGTTTTTATTGACCCTATCACAATAAGTAACACTCAAAGAGAAGATTGGAGCAGAGAGATTTCCCCAGGCCATCAATAAATTTTCCTAAGCTTCGTTAGTAGTAATGTCTAGAAAAGATTTAGAGTAACATTTACATCACATAAATTTAATACATAATCTAAGGATCCAGCTCTTTCATGTTCAATAGTGTGTACCCAAAATCATTCAGCTGAAGCCAGAGGCTTAAAATTGTACGAGAGAGCAGAAAACCAGGCTGGTTACGAAGCGGCAAATTTTTATCACTTTTGCTTAGGCAAAAACTAGAGAAAGACAGCTGTGAGACTGGTGTCCAAATAATAATTTTGATAGTCAGCCAAGGAATATTAAGAAGACCGGAATAATATTCCAGTATTTTCTAAATAGATGTGTTGGATAGATTGCTCTCTGCTTGTACTTCTTTTATTATTACAATTTTCCTTCAAAGGTTTTGCTTTTCGGTTGTACACATTGCATCAAATTCTCTGCTCATTAGTAAAAGAAGATGATTTTGCCCATTGAAAACAATAACTAATGATATGATTGAAAACTCATTTTTTTTAAAATTACTCATACAGTATAACCTGCAAAGTCTCACCTCAGCTTTTCAGGATTTCACCTTACTCTCTTGACTTTTTATAATTTGTCTATCCCAAAGATGGAAATATTTTTATCTAAACCATCTGAGCTTTCCCTGGGAGATATTTACTTTAAGAAATAATGACTGTAGAGGCAATTCTGTAATTGTTTTAATATTCAAATTTGACATTACTGCATTGATATTTTATTTACTAGAAACAATGTAAACATAAATTTTCATTAACCGATGTTACAAAATAGCCCTCAGTGTTAAGAATATTGGCATTTTTACAAGCAATTGAGAATTACAACAATTCACAAATGTTTCATTGACATATGAACATGAATGGCACAATTGTCCTACTGGTCAGTTTTCAATATCTCCTGTAATGGGAGCATTAAAAATGTGAAGGCATATGCTCTATTGTAGTAGCTGTTTATAAACTAACTTTAAATAGCATTAAATACAAATGAAACTTTACAGGGGGCAGAGAGCAAACATTAAAATGTATTTAATTCTGCTTTCCATTTTTGTTTTAACGCTTTTTTTTTCTCAAAATCAAGCAAACTAATGATACAAGGTACTTGGCTCTTAAAGTACGAGCCCTCACGTTCCCTCCTCCTAATTAATCCTATCCCCAAACCCTATTCACTTTTGCAATAAAGGTGGCCCCCGTCCATGTTCTGAGGGGTAGAAAATGCTTTTTGTGTTATTTATTTGTTGTTACAAAAGTGAAGAGCAATGAGCTGTGAACAAATAATAAATAATGTCTGAGAAAAATGTCAGCATTGCAGAAAGTTCAAGAAGAAAGCTCCTAAGTATGCTTTTTGGACCAAATTTTCTTTTATCTCTTGCGTTTTCTAATATCCTAGTTTAAAAAACATCATCTGAGCTCAAAATAGTATATATTTAGAAATTTGTACACAGAAATAATAAAAGAGTTTCTCATTTTTTTAGTGATATAAAACAAATACTGTGATATGTGTTCTAGTAATCTGTGAGCAAGTTTAAATATTCTTCACAAAAGTGAATTACAGTCACTCCTTTGGAAAGAAAGCATTTTAGATCATGTGGACTCTAAGTTGAAATGGAAAGCTGCTCAGGGCATTTTAAAGACTATGTACAAAAGTAATGAATTGTACACATTTGTTTGAAGTGTGTGATGCAGAGAGTCTGAACCATTTCGATACACATCTTGTGCAATCAGGATTAATTGTAGTAAATAAAATTCATGAAATATGGTACTTCTCCCTGGGAAGTCACTTGTCTTAGACAATTTCTAAGACATAGACTCTGCAGCCTCCTCTGGACCAGAATGTTCATTGAATAGTTGCAATAAGAAGAGAGAATCAGATGTTATTTAAAGGCATTAGGCAAAGTGTAGATGTTTATAGGTAGGTAATATAGGTAACTTAACTCTACATTCAGCTAATATGGAAATAATTATTATAATGTAGCACTTCATTATTTATAATGCATTAAATGGAGAATTTTGTATGATGCCTTTACACGGCAGAATAACAGTTCTCTTGCATAACTTAAGTGCACAAAAATTGGAATAAATAAAGGTTGAAAGATCTTTTTAAAAGCAATGTGTGTGATCTGATGATTAAGAATAGATATTAACCCCCCCAAATGCTAAGCAAATAGGATTACAAACCACGCTGTTCAGTTTTTTTTAATCTCTGTTTTTATGGAAATAATTTCAAATCTCTTCTCTGATGCAGGAAAGATTGTCTGAAATGCCTCTATACCTTGAATAACTCAGCTATATATTTTCAAGTTATTTTCTTCACCCAGAGTGTGGGAAATGTTTATTCTAAAGCCCAGATGAAGCACCAATGTGAGAAACGTTGTAAAGCATCTCATGTTGACTGGAGCTAATTAACTGCAATGCTCCAGTGTTGTTCTCAGTTTTAAGCAGGAACACACAATACAATACCTTTTATTTTGCTTTTCAATAGATTTTTTTTCTGGCTTAAAAACAGATGAATTCAGTATCTGTACAATTTTAACCTTTTTTTCTCTTAAAATGTTCTTAGCAGACACACTCCGAATATTTGCTATGACATGTGCCAATTTATGCTTATTAGTAATATTGCTGCACTAATGGTGCTGATTTGTCTTTTTTAAGATTAGTGCAGATACTAAACATGCTGTACTTTATAATTGCGTTTCTAGAGCAGTTACATTTTTAAAAGTAGACATGAAAGAAAACATAAGCTTAGACAAAGGAAAAAAAGGAATTTAGTGATTAACTTCCATTTTTTCTCTCACGTACAAGAAAAATGAATCAAAAGTAAGTGGTGATATCCTGTATATTCTACATTTGTTTCGGTATATCTGTAAACATATACACTTTCAGGGTGCTAAAAGCTAGAATACTAAAACGCTGTTTCAGTTGT
>JAVCKT010025612.1:0-12621 GCA_032273925.1 Rhynchotus rufescens
ACCCGCCTGGATGCCGCCCTGTGCCCCGTGCTCTGGGTGTCCCTGCTGGAGCAGGGGGTTGGACTAGGTGATCTCTGGAGGCCCCTTCCAACCTCAACCACTCTGTGATGCTGTAACCACACAGTATTATGGTACAGAGTTGCTTTGTTTCCATGATTACCAAAACCAAAGTTTAAACAGGATGCAAAAGGAGAAGCTCTGTATCCAGCCAGAGCGCTGGAAAAGCCGCTCCTAGTCTGCAGGTCCACACGTGAGGGAGCTGGAGACCCCTCCCCGGGTTACCTGGAGATGGCCACGGACACCCTGGCCGCGGAGCGGAACCTGGCGCGGGCGTCGTGGCGCCGCGAGGGGCCCTGGGCGCCGGGGCGGGCGGGCTGGGCGCCCATGCGGGCCAGCAGCGCCAGCGTGGCCTCCTCGCACTCCTGGAAGCCGCCCAGCAGCAGCAGCAGGTACCTCTTCTGGTAGACGAGGGCCTTGCGGAAGCTCTCGGCCCGCAGGTACTTCCCGTAAACTCTCTGCAACGAGACACCAAGGCGGCGCCGTGAGCCCCGAGACCGGGACGCGGCTCGTGCTGTGGGAGCACCGCGTTGCTGTGATGGTTGGCGGCCACCACGCAGGGACTGGGGGGTCTGGCCCCATGAGTGGGGCCGGCACTGGGCACATGTCCCCGGCCTCCAGCCCTCGCCGGGACACGCGGCCTCTCCACACCCTCCCTGGGGAGCAGGAGGGCGCCGCACTCCTGGGCCCGCAGCTCCCACAGCTGCCTGGGTACTAGTTTACTTGGAGCAAGCAAAGCAAACGCGAAGGATTAGGGACCTAAACCAGAATGAGGACAGCAGCTGCAAGCAGCGTGCGGGCCGGGAAAGCCTCCTACCCTCAGGAGAGCGTTTTCGGAGTGGGAGCCCAGCTCCCGGAGGAAAGCCTCGCTCCGGAGCTCTGCCCTCAGCTTGGAGAGCTCGGCGTCCGCCTGCTTCAGAGCCCGCTGCAGCGACAGCTTCTCCCTCCTCCAGGCTTCCTTCTCCGAGGCAGCCAGGGCATCGATGCTAACTCCAACGTCCGAGGAGTATCTAGAAGACTGGAGAGGAAAAAAGTAATCCTTATTTTGAACCACACAGTTCTGTGAAGTCTGAGCTCTGCCATTCTAGTCACTGATGGGCAGGAGAGGTGAAAGTCACTGAGAAAACACATCCAGTGAGTGGGTCTCACAGGGTCCCACCCTGTGCCCCGTGCTCTGGGTGTCCCTGCTGGAGCAGGGGGTTGGACTGGATGGTCTCTAGAGGCCCCTTCCAACCTCAACCGTTCCGTGACTCTGTGATTCTACAGGTTCATGCTGTAGGATTCAAAGAGCTCTTTCTAGGATCCCTTGTAAATGCCCTATAGAGTAGCTGTGCCATTTTGCTTATGACCCGAAGATTTTAAGGCTACCACTTCATTGTGCTCTTCCTTTCTGCTCTAAACCAAGCCTGCAAATCACATAAGGAGCACAGCTTCTTTAGTTCACTCCAAAATGACACATCACTATACTTCGCTACTAAAAGTAGTCTGTAAGGTGTTTGCTTTTCAAATACTCTTTGAAGTTATTTCAAAAATACCTCCCAAATATATATATTTTACTCTATAAATATAGATTAACCAACTTTGCTTCTCATACATGTGCAGATATTTAACGCACAACCTTTCAATGCACATGGTAGTCACTTCGATTTTTCTGGTATCTAAGACTTAATGGGTATTTTAGTACAGCACGAAGAATGGCCTCTACAACAGGGCATTACACAATCAGCCCAGAGTCAGGTAAATGATTAAAAGGTAAGAAACTTCAGGCCTATTGCAGATAGCTTTTATCTACTGCTTGAGTCTATTTTTATGAATGCTACAAAGCGATTGCTTTGTTGGGTGCTGTCAAAATTTGATATGGGAAATCACAGGCTGCAGCTACGGTTGTTATCAGAACAGGTTGTAACTGCTGTGACTGCAGCTCCGCAGGCTGGGAGAAACATCCCTTCTCACAAAAGCTATTTCATCTGACCATGGGGCACAAGAGGAAAAAAGAGCCTACAAATATCCTGAATGGGCCATAAGCTGCGTGGAATCTTTAAAGGTTTTTGTTGCTCCCTAGTGTGAATTGCAAGAGTTCAGGTTTCTCCTGTAGCAAGAGCTTCATCACCGCCACAAAAGCACAGCAATATATGTGCTGCTATAGGATTTCCACTTCCGAACTCCTGCAGGAGCAACACACAACTCCCAACTTGGATTTTAGCAGAGGCGTAAGGGGACAAACATTTATAAACAGCCATACAATAAGCAAAACCTAGAGAAAACTAACAGCATTTAACAACTTTGTGAGCTGCACATCTATAAATAGGAGATAACAACTATTTATGGAAACATAAACATGTACCAATCATAACTCATTCTCTATATAACAAAAGAGTACTGTTTGCATTCTTAAAATAAGATTTACATCAGTTTCTTATTCATTCTTCATACTAAATAACATTTAAACCATTATATTTAAAAATGTACCCCATTTTTTGAATGGAAGAGACCCTAAATTACCCAAAGAAATAAACAGAATGTGTTTGGTTCATAGCTGTCTCTCAGAAAGGCCAAGCCTACAAAATGACTGAAACACAAGGCCACATAGTAACTTGTTAGCATACCACCAGTGGCACAGTAGCTCAAATGGCCACAACGCGCTTGTAATAAGTAGCTAATGATCAATTTTCTTTTTTTTCCCCAGCGTTTTTACATAATTCCATTGTAGATATTTTTGAGAGGACTGATTTAATCTACTGATAAAAATACAATTAAGCAAACACACATACCAAATGAGACTTCAAAGACACCCAAAAATTTAGAGTCCAGAAGTTTCACAAACCAGTATTAATTTCTTGGTATTCATTCTTGTTATTAATTTCTAATACAAGCTGAGGTACGTTGCTAGTTGTTTTAATATGCAGCAAGCAAGCAACAAGGCTTCACCCATTGTCCAGTCCAAATTCGTGGTAACCAACACATTCCTTTACACAAGCAAGAACATTACTTTTGTACAAGAGCAAGATGACTCTTAGGACCTTTACACACCTCCGTCTCTCCCTGACCTCTGATGTTGAGGACACAGTGCCAGAAGTAGCTGTAGTCATGGCTGTGGTAGTGGCTGTAGCATTTACAATAGATGGTGCAACAGGAACGGTCACTGCTGTAGGAACACTGTCCTTGTCTTTCTCAGTACTATCCTCAGCCCACAAACGATTTGAGGTACTACAGCATAAACAAGCAGCAACACAAAAAAAGAGAAAAGGAAACAGCTAAACAATGAAAGCACTTTACTGAACATCTAATAACATGTAAATTGAGGGATGGATTTTTTTTATTTTTTAGAAAGCAAACTGAGAAATATCTCGGCTATGAAAGCTCAACCTTGAGCTATCAAATGGAAGAAATTAAGAATGAAACAGTTCGCAATACTGAACCTTTATTCTTAATCCTTCTGACATTGGATTTATTCTTTTTTTAACCAACATGGCTGCCACTTTACAGCAGAGAGCCATTGAGAATTTTGAGCCGAATTGTATGAAGTTAAATCAAATTTAACAGAAAAATGAAAAAATCCAGAACCCCAGGATCTACTAAACAAAAACGCATGCACGTACATAAGCACATAATAGACCTGACAAATAAAAAACAAACCATAAAAACCAAAAACAAAGCACGCTGGTGCCATTACCTGCTTTGTACACCTGCCGAAGTAGAACCCGTTGTAGTCTTTGTAGTAGTGTTTGTGCTGGCGGGCAGTGTCTTCTGAAGACCAGCCGAAGAGGTAACTGTTGATGTGGTACTTGGAACGCTAGAACTAATCAAATCATCTTGTCTTCTACCAAAGGAGCCACTGAAGGAGAGACATTTGCAGCAGAGGCATTTGGATTACTTAGCTCATGGATTACTCTCATGTTCATCAAAGTATCGCATCCACCAAATTCCTGCCTGCCTTTTCTGGATCTCAATCAGGCCTTGGAAACTCAGAGCAAAAGAAACCTTGTCCAAAACCATTATCTTCACTACTTCCTTGATTGAGGCTTTGGAATTACGGCTTCAGAGGCAGAGAGAAGGATCCCTTAGCCCTGACAATTTCCCCACAGGAACAGGTGACAGAGAATGGCACCTGACACTTCTGGGTATTACTGCCTTGATTGCATCTACTGCCATCTACCACTTAGGGCTCCTAATGTCCCGTGTTCAAAACACTGTTTCACCCACACTGAAGGTCTCATAAAACACAAAAGTTTACTCCAAAGCTCGACTAAAGCAAAAATGTCATCAACATCGCTCCTCTCATATCTTTCAAAAAAAATTAAATGTGCAGGTTTTCTTTGCCTACTTGCTTTCTACTTTAACTCTAACCTCTCCCCAAAAGACTGACCTCCTACTCATACTTTTCCCTTCAAGCTGCAAAGACAAGCCAGTGGTTTCCACAATTTTATCAGCTGGTTCTGGTTAAACAAATTTTGTATGGCCATGTCAGGATGTTTGCCCCATGCCTAAACCTAGCATCCCACAGGTAGGACAGACAGAACACAGTATTACTAGTGACAGAGAATTTGATGAAGTATGCTTGTTTGTCATTCTGCTATTGATCTTTTTCTTATTCCTATGAATCCTTAAAGGGAAAAAAAAAAAAAGAAAAAAAAAGAAAAAAACCACAATAAAATCACCACATACTATTTAAAAGTGAGACTGTACTGCAGTTGAGGGCTGAAGCATAAACACTGTGAAAGTTAACATCCACAAAGATTGGCCTCATAAATCAATTGTGGCCATTTTTGAGCAAGAGCATGAGATTTGGGCAATAATTCTCTTACATCCAACATTAGGAATATCAAATTATGTATTATGGCCTATTCATATATATATGAAACAGGCTGCCACTAAATTTACGTGAATGTCATGACACAGAAAAAGGGCATGAGGAAGCATTTACGTTCCTGTCACAATGTAAACCATCAGTGTATTTCACTCTGCAGCTTAGCTATGTGAATGACAAACTTTTCATCTATCTGTTCATTTTAAATATTTATTGTCCGCTCCTGCAAAAAGTAAATCCAATGAAGAACTTTACTCAAATAGTCACACTGAAATTTGGGAATGGAGCAGAGTTACGTCATAAAAAAAAAAACACCCAAAAACGCAAGAGAAAATCCTGCACCTTCTTTGATAGCTTGTGTTTAATGATGTAGGACCTTCATTCAAACTGTTTTTCTTAGCATCTTCCTCCCATTTTCTTCTTGTGTATGAACTGCCACCACGTATTGAGCTAGCAGATGACTCCCTGTAAAAAATATTATATTTTTGCAAACTCATATTAAAGCAGGTTCTTTTTGAAGGGAGCTTAAAAGGAATTTCAAATTAAAGAGGAAAAGTGTGGAGGATTGGGACTTAAATATAACAGTGCAGAACAGCAATAACCTTTTGCAGATAGACCTTTTCAAGCTCCTGTGGAAGAACACTGCATTCAGATTAACAGTTGTAGAAATGTAGTAGAAAACAAGTATCCAAAATGTTGACGGGAATTTCATTCACACTAAACAAATCACCAACTTTTAGGTGGACCATTTCTTTTTAAGAATTCAAAGCAGTTTTTCCACCTGCTACTACAAGGTGGAACCAAAGGGAACCTTGGATAACTAAAGGGAAACGACAGCAAACTCTGTCTGCTGCAGAAGTTGATTTTGGAAGCTTCTTGCGTTTTGGGATGTTACGATAGGAAGCTCCGAGCCTGTGGAGTGTGTGGAGCAGCGCCGCGCGCGAGAGGCCGCGAGCTGCAGCCCGTGGGCTGCGTGTCCCTTGCTGTCCGTCCTTGAGCCGGAACGGATGTCCAGTCTGTTGCTGTGGTTTACAGTGGCTAGAAATAACCTTGTAAAAAAGCTACCTAGGAAAACTACCTCAAAGGTTAATTCGGAGATATAAAAACTTCAGTTTCTACCAGAAACAGCAATGGAAAGGGAGGAAAAGGAGGAAGTGGAGGGAGGAGAGGGAGAGGACAAAGGGATCTATCTTTGATAAAACTACATAAGAAGGTATTGAAGTTTGTGAGGTAAAATACAACAAAATCTTGCAAAAATGTAAGGTGTTCAAATACTCGTCTCTAGATCTTCAGAATCTATTTCAAACCTTTTTTGGCACAACAAGGTCTGCCAACCCTCCTGCAATTGCAAGCAAGTTTCAAGAAGGATCAAATCCTTCGCACCCAACACAGTGTTTCCTATTAATACCAAAGAGAAACACTAACTCTGCAACACATGTATGAAGGTCCTGAAGCAAGATAAACCTTTTAATTGCCAGAAGGGATCATTCTGCCAAGATGCTACAGATTGCAGCCCCTTTGCAACAGAATCGGCCACTCCAGCAAGGCTGAGAGCCGGAGACCTGTTTATCTAAAAGCCCAGCTGGGATCCATCTGGAAGTGCTTTGCAGGACCAGCCGCAGGAAGTTATCTGGCTTACACTAACGAGCTGCAAGCCAGACAAGCAGGTGTCCACACAGCAGAACAAGAATCCAACAAGAAGATAAACAACAAGAACAGAGATGAGAGGCAAAGGCAGAGCAGAAACCTTCATAGCTCATCACGGTACTCAAACTAGCAGATGGCTGAACTCTGCACGGCAAGGAAGTCAGACCAAACATCAAAAATATCTTATGGCTTTACGTAAGTAATCTGAGCTGTCTGGCAAATCAGACAGTAGCCACGGTATTCGTGTCCTCACAGACTGGGGTATAAGTAGCCTTCATCTCTGGCATTCCCAGGAATAAAAATGGTGCTCGAGCTGTTTTCAATGAGACTGATGACTTCAGGTCACCCAATGTGCATTAGGAAAAACATGATTTTGCTGATAGCAGCTTTTCATTTGAAATGATGTCTCTCTATATGTCATGATGGTTAAGACTGGTAGGTTAGTTAGGCAAGTAAATCTCAACACTAAAGCAGAATTTAATGTCCTTGCAACATGAAACAGTAGTTACGTAGAAATGAAACCACAATCTTCGCCCATACTTGAGATACTAGCCTTTGGAGAATGAGTCTTTAAGCAAATCTCAAAACAATAAAAAAATGAAATAAGACCAGTGTTGAAAACAAACTAAAGCTGACCAGTAAATTCAATCTCAAAGAAATTTCTCCTCTACACCCAATTCTGCTCTTGTCATATCACAGTTTGGAGTTTAAAAAGGATAATTACAATTTAGACAAGCTGCACACATTTGGAAACTGGATTACACTCTGTATTAACATAATCTAGGAACCAGAATAATGCTACAAATTAGCATTTTGTCTTTATAATTGTAAAGTTGTCAGACTTTCTAAAATGAACTAATTTCATATTCAACAGAAATGATTATCTGCATAGTCACCTGTTCTCTTTTTCATCAATGTCAGAGGTACTGGCCAGTCGTCTTGGTATTGTCGGCGCAACGTAAGCAAGTCTAGTTCCTTTTCCATCTTTTTCCTAAAATATATGTATTTTTTAATCAGTATTACAATCACTGATTACAATTCTACTAGTTGGAAAACAATCATTAAGACAATATCAGTCGTATTTCTATTATTCTGTTATTCCAATAATACAAGAGCTTTCACGTGAAGTTGAAGTTCATAAGGGCTACTCTTTTCATTGCAGTGGTAACACTGACTTCAATTCTGATGTTTCTGCTTTGCTGCAGCACAACTCCAAAATTCATGATTGAAAGCAGTTTAGTATTAATCTTAATCCTGAAAATATATTTAGACATCTGTAACTGTAACAGAACCACAGAAGTTATATGCTGATCAGTTACCTGGACCAAATCAGTCCTTTGGTTGGCTCAGTGTGTTGAAGTTACTGACATTAACACCTTTAAAAATGACTATGGAATGCAAAAAGACCTTCCTTCTTTTAAGACTCTTCCAGCACCACTCTCCAAGTGATGCATATCAATCCTCTGGTCTCCCTTAACTGCTTCAAATAGTACCCCTTAGCAGTAAAGTCCCCAGAGCCCCAGACATAGGAAGATGATGATGAAGGTCCTCTAAGTAAGTAGAGATGTATATGATTCTCTGAAGAGACTAAAGCTGCACAATTCAACTTGCTGGCAGAGTGCTAGGAAGCGTGGCGTACACTCTAATCACAGCGCACGTTCACAAGACATCATTAACATTTAGGCTAATTGCAGCAGAGCAGCTCTTCAAAACACTGGCGCCCACTGAAACCCATTACCTTTTCCTTGTTGTCCAATGAAGAGGAGAGTCTAGGGCTTGAAGCGGAGCGCATGACTCCTGCAGAGTCCTTTTCTTTCTGAGCTTCCTTGGAAGCAGTAATCTCTGCGAGGGCACCATAACTACCAGTTTTTCGAAGACATAACCGCCAAGAAGCTGGAGATTCATCTTTCCTCTCCTCCTCTTTGGGAGAAACCTTGGTTGATGATGTTGGAAACTATGAAACAGCAGCGAATTAAAATATTAATTTAAAATTTCTCTGTAAATTCATTCATGCTTTTTATGGAGACTTGAGATCAGAAGTAATTTTAACAATCACAGAAGTGTTGCATTTTTAGGGGTTTTGTGATAAAAGATAACCTGGACACTCTTTTCTTGAATTAGTTAATGAGATAAGAAACAGAAGTCTGATCAGGAAATGCTACTCCTCTAAAAGTTAGCTTGCAAACCCCCACACTTTGGAACACACACTGTGATCAGGAGATGCAAACAGAAGCTTCCACAAACTTAAAACCATGCAACTCTGGTATGAACGTTCGGATTAAAGATGTTATTTCGCAGCCTGTACCCAAACCTGTGCAGAGCAGAGCCTCACCAGAGCCTTTTCACCCTTACTGGGCACAAGCACAATGCCAGTTCTGCGCAAGCCCTGCCTCCACGACGCAGGATCTACCGACTCCGCCACCGGCGCGACAGGAGCAATGAGATCGCTCTGAGGCCGGGTGAGACAAGACAGAGAGGAAGATGGACAGAATGGAAAATAGAAACAAAAGGTTGTTTTAAAGCCACACAGTTTGGTCCCACGTTTATGTGCCGTAGCTCTTCACTGCAGCACAAAATAGCCAAAAGCAGCAAGAGAATTAAAACCTTAGGAAGAGATTATTATTACACATGACACAGTTGTTTAGCTAATTCAGAGAGAGAGTTACAGACTGCAAAGAACAGGACAGCAAAGCTGGTTGCCTTAACAAGGCTCAGGCCTAAATTCTAATATGGTTGAGAAAGAAGTTCGAAGGATCCTGAGGGCTGGCCTAGCCCTGTGGTACAGCAGTGCATCACATCACGAGATGCATCTGGGCAATTTAATATACATCCCCTGTACATTGTGCATTAAAGAATACTTGTAAGATGAATTATCATTCGGTTCTAGTGTGCATGTGAAAGTAGAGTTCCAAGGAGCCCCAGGGAGCAAAACCCAAATGATGTTATTTCCCTCATCCCTGTTTCTTCTCTTTCTGCCGTGGCTCCAGTCTACTGCAGCTTCCGTGTCTCCTGCACAGGCTCTGAGGAGGGCTAACCTGTGATTATGCTGTATACAGCAAGATCACCATGAAGAATAAAGACAGCTCTTCTGATTTACTATCTAATTTGTTTACATATTCCAAAAACTATTCGTCTTGGATGCCACCTTCTGACTGTACATTACTGTCTACTGCATTTTTTCCCTCAGGCATTTGCGTCTTCCCCGTGGCAGGCGAAATGAACACTCATTTGATTAACTTGTCAAGCTGGAAAAGGCCTTCAACCAGCAACACGGCCTTGCTGGGTTCAGCTTTGAAGCTGTTCACTGAATACACCATGTACCTCAATTCTCTGTTTTCTTCCATGAAGTCCCAATCACATCAAAATCAGGCCGGGGCCCTGCAACACTTTCTACTTGTTATTTCAGATACTCCTTTCAATTTCTGCAGCCAAGTACTATCTGGTGCTTCTACAGACTCCTGGAAGTTAAGTAACATCTACCATTCATTCCTGAAGTGCATCCCAAATATCCCTCAATATCCTAGATATTGAGAGACATTGGAACAGTAGTTTTAGTGCATGAAAGAAAAGATGAAGACGTGTTTCAGGAAAACAAAAACATCACTCTGCAGAAGATTATTTTCTAAGGAATCTAGCTTTAGATAAACTGATTTCCCTTAGAAAGTGGAGGAAGTGATAGTCCAAACACAGTCCAGACCATTCACACGAAGGATTAACAGCTGCTCAAGGTTGAATGTCCTCACTCTCTACTCAAAGCTTTCTTGATATTGTCCCTTGGAAACTAGCGTTCTTCAGACAACTATGGGAAATTCAGGTTTATTTTTAAAATTCAGTTTTACCTTGCCTGTAGTTATTGGAATAATACATGAATATAATTACACAGGTGGGATTTTGTTTAATGTGCTCTGCACTGCCATAGTGTTTTCATTTTTTCATTTTGCCTTAACTTTAGCTTTTCAATCCATCCCTCTGCCTCATGCTGACACACTTGCTGAGTAAGGACAGGAGATCCCGACATCTTCTACTGCATCTTTCAGACACTTCTGAACGCCCAGAGCGAGCACTGAACGCTCTGTTACGGTCAGGCAACGCTGTTCTCAAACGGAAGATAAACAATAGTGCTATTAATGTCCTTAGTTCTAAAGCTGCTTAAAATAAATCATAAAAGAAACATAAAATTTGAATATAACAAGTTCACTAGGTTTGTTTAAAACATCACTCCTGAATTATGTCACTATTATGAAGTGTAATACGCAGTTTCTGGGAAGTTGGAGGAACAGTCTCTCATTCTCTTACAGGCAATTCTGCATAAACAGTTCTCAAAAAAGTGAATTAACTGGACACTGCAGACTGCCCAGATTATTATACAAACAAGTGCTTTGATATATTCTGCTCTATTCCAAAAAGAGACTAGAAAATAAATACTAATTATTACATTACCAACATAGAGGGCCCCCCAAAAAAGCCACATAGTGGAAAACACAGTTCTAATCAGCACATATTGCTTCATAAGTTGGGCAGTAGTCACATGAAAAAAGGAAGCCTGAAGTCCTCTGTAGGCTGCAGCAGTGTCTCCACCAATGTTTCAGTCAAATTCCTTCCAAATGATTTTGAATTCTCATCCTCAGCTTTTTAATTTTATTAACTTTATAAATGATACACTTGATTGCAGAAAACAACGCTAGCCAGAACAGAGGAAAATAACTGTTTCATGGCTCTAAGAAATGAACCTCACTTCAATAAATTCTATTTTCACTTGCCTTCTCCCCGCAGGCATGAGGGGCTGACGGGAGAGAGGGGCATAGCGTGGCTGAGGGGTTTGCAACTCAGCCCAGTTACTTCAGAACCCACAACACAGAGGCGCCCACAAAGCAACAGAAATGAAGCTGCTGAACCACAACAAATTCTGCTTAACGACGAAGGCCAAGTCTTGGCCACTTCACCTAGGAGTGTCCAATGGAAATCTTAGAGATTGAACCACCTTGTTGCTTTCCTTCTGAAGAGCTATGCTTTCATGCTCATCATCTTACTCAGAAGAATTAACATCAACCTGTTCCATCAAGAACGAAGGGTAGAAAACTAGAGAAGAGCTGGACATTAAATCTCACAGAGAAACAAGCTGAGATCTCTAGGCTTGGTCACCTACGCTGGTAGGACAGTATCTTCTCCAACTGACAATTTCAAAACTATTCACTCAAGTTAGGAAATCTACAAAAAATCCCCAGTTTATACAGGAAAAAAACATTTCTTTAGGTAACTGGTATGTAGAATCAAACAACGTTTGCTCACACAGAGGAACAGAAATCTAAAAGCATATAGATACAAAGTATTTTATCTTACCTTTTTAACAGGTGATGAAGGTGGCCCTTGACCACCGGTTCCCGAAGGCGCCGTCACAGCTACAGACGCCGACTGGGCACTGCTGGTATTCGCATTGTTAGTTACAGAGGCCAAGGGTTTGGTCTTATCTGCAAAATATTGTCACAATTTTCATTTATAACTTCCCGACTCACATAGCAGAGAGCTGAATTTCTCTTTAACAAATGTGATAGTTAACTTTCCCAGCAGCATTTTATTATTTATGCTTCAGGATTTTCCCTCTCACTCCCAATCTGTACCTTGGTTGTATGGAAAAAAAAAAAAAGCAGCAGCATTTGTTCCAGAACCACCCACGCATACAGCTTTTGCCTGTAATTCAGCAAGTGTTAAACATTCAGAGGTCCAGACGTAAAAGCACAGAAACAGACAGGTTGAAAGTGACCCTGGGAGACTCCAATTCAATCTCCTGTTCAAAGCAGGGTCAAAACTGCTACCACAGGGAGGCTGTGGAGTCTCCTTCTCTGAAGATCTTCCAAACCCGCCCAGGTGGGACCCTGTGCCCCATGCTCTGGGTGTCCCTGCTTGGGCAGGGGGGTTGGACTGGATGATCCCTCAGCTCTGGTGAGGACACATCTGGAGTACTGTGTGCAGTTCTGGGCTCTCCAGTACAAGAGGGATGTGGAGCTTCTCGAGAGGGTCCAGAGAAGAGCAACAAGGATGATTAAGGGAATGGAACATCTCTCGTACGAGGAGAGGCTGAGTGAGCTGGGCCTGTTTTCCCTGGAGAAGAG